>JBCEWC010001811.1:0-38170 GCA_038996855.1 Solanum aculeatissimum | reverse complement strand
CAAAACCCTAACTATAGCTATAAATTGTATTTTTTTTCAAACTATAGTTGTATAATGTAAATACATATCATATGTTTACCTAGTTATGTTATTTTTCCAACAAATTATTGGTATATATATAACGCTCATCGTGAATTAATTACCCCAAGAAAAAAAAATCAAGCTAATAAAACTTAGGTATATTGATACAATCTTAATTTGTCGAATTACAAAAGGAAAAAACAAGAGGAAGAAGTGTAAACATAGATGAGATACATGATATACGATTTGAAATTCCTCTTTACTCTTAGATGTTCCAAACTACAAATATTTTTTTAACGAAAAGAGGTTCAAATGTCTTTAACTATAATTACAAAATGTTTTAAAATTATCCTTTTTTCACCTATTGAATATATCAAAAATACCCTAAAACGCATTAGAAATGATTCAAATGTGCCCATTTTACACCTATATTTTGTATAAATGAAACATTTCATAGGAATTCGGCTTGAGAAATATGATCGAGATATATCAAGATGGATCAAGCGTACAAACTTGTCAAATTTAGGCTAGTTGTGTGAATTAGAGAAGTCATTCCAAGAAAAGTTGAGCTTTTTGGAGATGAGAATTGAAATAGGCTTCTATTCGAATCAATCATGTTCCAACAAGTTGGCTGCAACTGAGGTCAAGTTAAATAACATGTCCAGTCATCTCATCGATTACATTTTACTTTATTAACATAAGCAGCAATCTCTATTCATATTCTGCATATTCATTTTCCGATAAAGCTATTGACCGCAGAAATACAATTAAGTAGGGATTTGCAAAAATCTAACTTACTGATAAATTGAATCAAAAAAAAATATTATTGGTTTATTATTATCGGGTTATTGAGTTAACAGATTTTTAATGATTTAATAAAAAAAATTATTGAGTTATCGGTTCGATTTTGATTTTTAGTATTCGGTTATTGGGTAAATTGATAACCTATTAAGACTATAATAGTTTACTACTTTATCCCTTCATAAATATTAAATATTAATAATTTAACATCACTTGATATTAAATCGATACTCTTAAGTCATGTATTTGCTTGGTTTCCAATGTATAACCCTTCTGTTGGAAAGTAAATTAGAATATGAGGTCAAATATTGCATATTATTAAGTTTAAGTGCTCAACTGATTTGTTTGTTTTACTGTATCTCCTTTGCGTCAAATTGTTAGAGAAGTTATATATTTATTTATGAGTATTTTCTTATTGGGGTAAACTGAAAATCGAATCGTTAAAGACAAAAAATTCGATAAAAAATATCTTATTAATTTGTTATTGATTTAACATATTTTTTTAAGAAAATGATAAACCTAACCAATAATACATAAAATCGAAATAAACACATCGATACACACCCTACAATTGGGAGCACAATTTAGAGCTGCCTATAGTAGTCCATAGTACAAAAAGAAGGCTAATTTAGCACCAATAAGATGCCTATTAAATTATGTCCACACAAGCTAATTAATTTGGATCAAAACCAAATTAGAGCACTTAATAGAAATTAAACAAAATAATAATTATTCTCTTTGGAGTTTGATTTGCTCATTGCCAATTACTAAGACAAAATTTAGGTTTTTCTTTCTCAAAATTAATAGGGATAACTTGCTCACAATTTTTAAAGAATTGTTAGGTAAAAATAATTATATATATACTAATTTGTGGCTACAATTAATTATACCTCTAAGAAAAAAATTACTAATTAGTGTTGGCTTGCTTCTTTTTAAGGGATCAACAACTTTTTATTTTTATTTATTAAAGTTAATTTTTGGTGTGATCTATTATAAAATCGAAATTAAAATTTTAATTTTATAAATTTTAAATTTATAATAACGATTTTTTTAAAGTTGTTTTTCTCTATCTCTATCTTTCTGCAATGCAAAATGGTCCCACTATTTTTTTTTATAATTCTAAACACATGATAATTCCAATTTCTTACTATAAAAAGTTTTAATTAATGAAAACTACCAAGATCCATTACCACAAATAAATATATAATATATAAATATAATGTAATGAGGTTTACTTTTTGTATGTGGCCAGTTTAAGCTCTTTAAATACTTGTTAATGATTGGTCAAAGACTAATGGAACAAATAATCAATTAGTGTATCAACGGAAACTTTAATTTGCATCATTAATTAATTTAATCTTTCTTTTGTTTCCATGAAAGACAACATAAAACCTACTCAGACTTTACGAGTACGCGTTTTGTGCGTGATCTCTCATATGATAATAAATATTACACAGAAAAATTAAATTTAATTATAAACTTATGAAAAGATAAATAATTAGAATTTTTCTTAGCGATTGTAAGATATTTTTTTGATTCACATAAAGAAGAAGTAAAAGTCTATCAAATAAAAAAACTTTAGGAGTCTTTCCATGGTTAGAAGTTCTTATTTTATCATTTTTTCCATATATTTTAAAAGTCAATATTATAAATATAATTAAATAATATTTTTTTTTAAATAATGAAAAGACGATTTTATCTAAAGAAGAGATTTTTAATGAAGGGCAAAAAGTTCAAACAATATTTCTAAGGGTCTTCACATTTTTAATATAGTATAGATATAGATATATAGATAGATAGATTAATAATAATATAATGCACTTATTATAAAAAAAATAAAAGATGTACAGCCTACAACAAATAAATTATTTACCGACAATTATTTAGTGACAATTATAATTATCGTTATATTATATATAGTGACAATAATAAATTAATATTCTATGTAAATATCGCTAAAAAAATTTAACGACTCTGAATACAATGACATTAATTCAATTGCTATTTAACATTTTTGCAATAATAAATATTATTTCTTAAAAAAAAATCTATTGCGACTAAATTTTTTTTGCATTGTAATGTTAGGAAATAGAGATACTTTAGTTGACCTTCATGAGTAAAATATTCATTGATTTATTTTTAATGGCTCACAAGACAATTAGACAAGATAAAGTATATTTATAGCTTAATGTTGTTGTATGAAGGGACATTTTAACTTGGTGGAGATATATTTATATACTTCATTTGGATTTTTTTTAAAAAGTGTGGTTTTTCATTGGTTTGATGACTATATGGGCATGCACTTATTTATGGCACTATTCTTGGAGCCAATACTAATTAAGACACTTATAAAAAAATTATCCGATTATCGGTTTGATTTTGATTTTTTAGTATTGGGTAAATTGATAATTCATTAAGATTATAATAATTTATTATTTTATATCCCTTTATAAATATTAATAATTTAACATCACTTGATACTAAATCGATACTCGTAAGTCATGTATTTGTTGTGCTTCCAATGTATAACCCTTTTGTTGTTAATTAAGTAAATTAAAATATAAGGTCAAATATTGCATATTATTAAGTTTAGGTTGCTCAATTGATTTGTTTGTTTTACTGTATCTCATCGTATTGCGTCAAAATGTTAGAAAAGTCATATATTTATTTTATGAGTATTTTCTTATTGGGTAAACCAAAAAATCGATAAAAATTATCGTATTGATTTGTTATTGTTTTAGCATATTTAAAAATTAAAAACCAATAAATACATAAAATCGAACCGAACCGAACCGACCGATAATCATAAGATTAAATTCTTTATTTGGCTATGATAACATAACAAAATCTCTACCCGTGACAATTGAAGATGTCCAATGCAATTGTATCAAGAAGTTCAAAGGCATGCTTGTATTCATATATTAATGCACTATTAAGCAATACTAATAAGTAGGGTATTCATAAGTCATGTTATCAATTTAATTGATGCATAAAATGTTACATAGAATTATGCAGATAGAGTTCATTTCAATCAGTATAACTAAATGTTCATATCTCATACAACCAGCAAGTATACCATCAATATACTCATAAATAGGTATGAAGACTCGGAGTAAATGTAGACAACTTAAAAATTAGGATTTTATGGAATCTTCTAATCAATCTCTATGCACTATTTCGACTCATGTAGATGAAAGAGTGTGTGGACGGACTCAATCCAACGTTTAAATAGCTTTACATAGCTGGAATTATGAAGAACAATCAACTTTCTAACGAACTTCAATCACATGCCCAGAACCCTAGCTTTTCTCCCTTTCTTGGTGCTCTCAAACTTTCTAAGTGTAGAATGAATAGTAATACGTTTTAGGTTCTGAAAAGGGATCATAATTAACCCCAAAATGTCATGGGTTTAATTAAAAGGGGGTGAAAAAAGATGAAAATACCCTTCCCTAAAATTGTCGAGTGAACCACGAAACCCCATTTACAGATCGTTTTGACTGCATACTTAGAAAATATCTCATATCACATTGACAACTACGGGGTCCTATATACGGATCGTTATTCACTCTACGGGGCCGTAGATGGCCCTTCGTGATTTCTCTCAGTGACCCATTTTAAGTCATTTTAAATTAATTCCTCAACTCAGTAGAGATGCTCAAACTTAGACTAGATAAAATAATTCAAAGGGTGTTATAAAATCATACTTGACAATTCCTAATTTTAAATTTTGGACTGAGAAAGGTTTGATTTTTCTCTCTGCTACTAATGATGGTTTGATTGCTTTTGTAGAATCAAATTCTCCCCAAATATACTATTTTTTTACTATTGGTGATTTAAATGCAAGTAATGACTCAAATTATTAATAGCGTCTAAACTATAATCATTTTTAAAAATTTCTCTTCATTTTCAAAAAAAGAATTATCTCTTTCTAAATTTTTCCGATCTCTCAACGTTCAAAAATTTATTTTTCACTTTTGAAGAAAACAACCATATTTGAATTGCATCATTTCATGATTAAGTATTGTGCATTATCTAAGTTGTTAAACTAAACTTGTTAATTAGAGATTAAGGCTGACAGCTAAGTACTCCACTAAACATCTAACTTTCCTAATAGTGGTTAATTAAACCGCCTAACTAATAAAAGATAACAACTTTAATTTATGCCTTGTAGTGTAACCTCCACTTTCATATAAAACTTTTTGTTCTAAAACCACCCTGTTTAATTTGAATTATTTTATAACCTAAGAGTCACCAACAGCTAAGCCACACAAAAAAAGACCTAAAAATATAGTCATTGCTTGCTTACAAGTATTATGGATGGGGTGTCACATTCTGATATGATATTATGGGATCAAGTGTCACATTTCGACATGATATATATTGGATCGAGTGTCACATTTCGGCACGATAATAATAAAAGAAAATATATTAAAATAATTTAATGTACTTAATTTCAAAGAACCTAACTCCCAAAAGAAGTGTGGTGTGGAGGCCTGAGTGAGTATTCTTGATATTGTTGATTGGTTATGTACTTGTTTCTTGTTGTTGTCACATGTTAAGTGTTATAGTTGACTTCCTGCTATTATTTTATGCATATTGATTTCTATTTTGAGTCGATCGATGATACTTACTCAATACATGTTGCCCGTAATGACCCCTACTTGTATTTTCTGTATTTTATTTTGTGGAGTGCAGCGAGTGTTCCATCGATTTTGACTCGCTCTCAACTCTAGCCAGTCTTCAGCACATCAGGTTCCAGGGTGAGCTATTTCTCTATATCACATTGGATCCTATTAGTCATGTCATGGTGTCCTTAGCTTTCGGACATAAATCATTTTATTTATCTAATTTGGTGTTGATACTCCTAGACTTGGTATTTTGAGATTAGATGTTCTTACTGTGATGACTTTCAGATTTTAGGAAACATTATGTAATAAACTTAGTGATTTTTGGTTAATTCTTACTTTATGAATTTGAGTTTTCGACTATTATCGTATTTTATAAGTTGAACTGCTAATATAGATTGGGATGTGTATGTTAGTTTGTCCACCTAGAAGAGTAAGTGTGGATGACACTCATGACTCATTTTGGGTCGTGACACCCTAAGTTTTGTTGAGCAAGTAGAATTGTAATTTTTTATTTATTTTTGATACTTAAAGTGGTTCTTGACATTTACAAATTGACATGGTTATTTCAATGATATATTTCTGGATTATTAATGTTATATATTGGTGGTAATCAGAAGACCTTTTAGTACCCAATTTGATTCTTGTGAAAGTACTAAAATGTGATGGGACAAATTTGATGCTAATACTATTGGTATTTTCGAAATTCAAATAAGTCTATTTTGATCATAAATTTTTATATATTTTTAAATATTTTAAATTATTAATTATTGTTGCTGATAATATTTTTGACATGATTTATAATTATATAAATTTCATTTAAATTTTTTTAAAGATTCCATGAGGAAACTCGCAGTCAGACCTAAATTGTTTTACTATTAAGAAATGAAAAATGACACATAAATTGGGACAGAGGGAGTATCTAATAACTTCTTAATTTTGAAATGCAAAAGCTATGAAAAAGATTACTGATTTTTTGTTTTACAATGTGGGGAATCGAACCCTCACCAACAAGGTAGGAGTTTAGATAGTCAATCAACTGAGCTACTAAGATCCACGATTACTGAACTTGAACATAGAGTAAAAGGAGGATTTTAAATTGAAAATATTTCTAATTTTATATAGTAAGATGATATTCTTTTTTGAAAGAAATAATTAAAAGAAAAAAAATATCACATAAAATAAAAGAGAAGGAGTAATAATTACTAAAGTCCCTTTCTTTAATGTCTTTGGAAACTAATTCCAATTGGCTCCAAATAAAGATTGGGTTAGCCACTTAATATCACAATACACACACATTAAAAATGAATTAATTAACTACAAGCTTGGATATAAAGACCAAACTACAGCACTTATCATATGGCTAAGAGAATTAACTACAATGGTGGATTTAATTATGGTCGGTTGCTCCAGTTAATTAAATTGTTAGTGTTAGTGACTAACTAACTCAAAGTTAATTAAACATTAATCAAGTTGACAGTTAATTAATTAACAAGTTGTAACAACATATAATATGTAATTTGAGGCAAGAGGTGTTCTTTCACTTTGCCATTCAATGGTTTTTTTAATCAATATTTTTTTTAGCAAGATAATACTTGTTTCTCCCCATTCCCTTTCAATTGTCATGTTACATTTTCGAAGAATTCATTTAATCAAATTTTAGATCCAAATTAGATTACATTAATTTAAATATTTTAAAATAATAAAAATTTAGAATATTTAAATAATATATGAAAAATACTATAAATTGTAATTTTTCATATCAATATAATGAAAAATGCATCTTGAAATATTAGTTAAAGTTTATGTTTATTTTTTTTTAAAAAAAATATGACAACTAAAAAGAAACGAAAGAAGTATTTACAAATTTTCTTTTTGATTACCTCATAGTACACCTTTTCTTTTTTGCACTATTGTTGTATATACTTTAATTATATTTATATTCAGAGAAAATGTAATGCAATTTGCTTTTCCTATGTGGCCAGATTAAGCTCTTGATAAGTGTTAATGATTCGTTAACAACTAACAATTTTTTGTTTTTTTAATACACTTAGAAAGAAAAAAAATGTTTAGTGAGTGGAGACTCTGGTTTAATATTAATAATTTTTTCATGCATTCTATGGAAGACAACATTATTATTTATGTTCACCTTGAAAAATCCAACTATTGGTAAGTAAAATTACGGACCATCAAAGAATGTAGCGAAGTTGATAAAATTGTTCTTTTCTTAATCAAAAGTCTTTGGTTTGAGTTTTCGATATGAAAAAATCGTTGATAGGGAGCGTTTTTCTCGAATGGGTCTATTGCAACATGAATCTAGATTAGTCGAGCTCCAATAAGAGTATCAGATTATAACAACCCATTTTGAGATGAGAAGTCTCACATGGGAAAAAATACAGGAGAGATGTTAGGTATATAAGTAAATAAACCGTATCTACTAATGACGTGTTTTAAAGTCGTTTGGGCCTAGGCCTGAACCAGACAATATCACTAGTGGATTGAACTGTTACAGATGGTGTCAGAATCACTCCTATGTCAGCCTTGTCGATGTGGGTCAAAGTTCAACTAATTTCAGGCGAATCTCAACTAGGCGGAGCAAATCTCAATGCTTAGTCTAGGCGAATCTCATACGGTGAGACAAACCTCAACAAGGACTCTGAGTCCATAGAAGGGGTGTATGTAACAACCTATCTTGAGATGAGAAGCCCCACATCGACAAAAACACAAGAGAAATACTAGGTATATAAGTAAACAAGTCTTACCTACTAGTGACACACGTTTTAAAATTGTGCAAGCCTAGGACAAAACAAACAATATCACTAGCGGGTTGGACTGTTACACAGATACCGAATAGACAACCAAAAAAAATACTTAAAAGAGAAACATGTTGGAGGACATTTCCAATTAATTCTTCTATTGTATTCAATTTTTGATATATTTTCGTCAGTCAAAGATTTATCAAAAATAATTTTTATTATCTTCTTAAAATAGAAGTAAAATTACATACTATACTATTCTCCTCAAATTTCACTTATGAAATTACACTCAATACGTTATTATTAATGATGTTGGCAGACATTTTCTAAGAAAAAAAATTAAAAACAAGGATTAACTTTTTGTTGACCTTCATGATTAAGAAAGTTTATCTACTTATACATCACTAACTTTTACAGCCACAAGACAATTAAAAAAGGCATAAATTGTTTAATGCTTAATGTTGTTGTATGAAGGGACATTTTGTCTTAATTAGTGGAGATAATTATATTTATCCAAGTTAAATAAATAAGATGTAGCTTTCATTAGGGAGACTTCCAAAACATGGAAATTAAATTATCTATCTTTTCTCATTTGCTAAAAAAAGGATTACATAATTTTTGAAGTTGAAATTTGAAAAATTGAATTTTCGTGATTATAAGTTTTGGAATTTAAAATTGTATTTGGACTTGTATTTTACTGTTAGAAAAATGTGATATTTTATGAGTGGGAATGAAACTTCTCATAAAAACTGGTCTGAGCCAATTTTTGAAACTTAAAAAATATTTTGAACTGATCAAACTTTAATTATGACTTAAATACTCTAGGCATTACTAATATTACAGGGACAACATTTTAGAGAATATTTGTCTTGGGGCATATATATTTTGTAATATCATGTTGTTGAACTTATGTCTTGGGGAATGATTTGTATTACTATACTTATGCATTGAGGCAAAATGTTATGATACAAAAATGGGGTGTGATGGTACTTGTCTAACCCATCAAGACAAGTTAGTCTAAACCTGTTCAATTCAATATGCAATACTAAACGTGGAAGAAATAAAGTCTCGTAAGCTAGGATAAGCACGAGATAATCAAGTTTATAAACCATTTCAAAACTGATGTCACATGTATAAGTCTCTAATATAAAAGAGTACAGAAAAGAAATACAAGTTTGAGTCTCAGTTCTCAAATAGAACACAAGATAAGATAAAAGACAATGAAGGTTTGTCGACAAAGACAAGTTGCTACCTCTCGAATGTCCAGATGTTCGGTCCGACAAATGAAGAATGCTAACTCAAGTGGAACCGGGCTCACAACCTACAGGAGTGTAGAAGCAGGGGTGAGTACTAAAGCAACAGGCACTCAGCAAGAAGATCTAAACTCAAGTAAAGAATACTGAATAAAATATTCCTTCCACACCAATCACATACCGCCGAACTACACACCTACACTCAGAAAAGTCTCAGCACAACAACAACAATATATAAACACGAACTACACAACAAATATCCTCAAACGTAGTCACAAGATATAAATCAGTTATACAATAATGTCTCAATATACAACTCAGATATTCAACATATATCTCAAGGCAATCATAGATACTCAACAGATACATTCCAGTCATAATCATCTCATAATCAGTTTTGAATAACCAAATCAAGTCACAATCACGAGGTAAAATGTTATGATATGTAATGAAATGATATGAATGAAATGAATTAATGCAATGTTAAGTAATCATGATGCATGTCTATCCTATGATACATATCCGCTGATATCATCAGACTGAAACCCATGGGGGATATATCTGCCCATGTACCTGTCCCGGAGCGTGAGACCCGTTCTCTGTGTAATCAGTGTCACATGCCACCGAGCGTACGCCCCGACTCCAAAATGAATCAATGTCACATGCCATGAAGTGTGTGGCCCATCCCCATAATGAATCAATGTCACATGCCACAAAGCGTATGGTCCGTCCCCATAATGAATTAGTGTCACTCTCACGGAGCATGTGCCTGTCCCCATAATGAATCAATTAGTAGAACTCAATCAAGAATGCACAACAAGAACATGTTCATAAGAAGTAATAAGGAGTGCATACAAGAGTCCACATTACAACAAATAATATATCACTTCAAGTCAAATATGACAATATACAAGGTATAATGATCCATCCGTTCCATGCTTATAGTTAATTCTCTACCCACAAATGAAACTCAATAATAATATCTCCAATATTTACTATGATCAAGCACAACCTGATTCACAATCGACATTCATATATCATAAGGGATTCTCAATATCTAATCACAAGTCATCACATATCAATCTCTAACATTCACTTTCACATCATAAGAGAATTTCACAATTTAATACATTTTTTTACTAAGTTCAACTTAACCAACAACAATTACCCAATCATTTTAAGCCACAAGTAAAGGAAATATAGTGTTCAAGTAAGTTTAACAAGGTTTAAGAATCCACTCGCCTCAATCAATAGTCAAATCAAGTAAAAATTAGTGCTTCCCCCCTTGAAATTGCACCCAAAATGTCACAATCTATTCAAATATGGATTCACAATCTCAATACGAAGCTAATGACACTAAAAAATCAAGTAATTCAGGTGAAAAGGGCAAAATGATCCAAAAACTCATAACAAAGAAGATTTTCGAAATCTTAAAATTTTTACATGAAAATATTTCCCAAGTAGTAAGGAATCTAATAGTGAAAACCATTTCGAAAAATGAACTCACAATCACCATTTTTCTATCCAAAATCAATATTCAAGAAAACTCCAATTTCTTCAATTCAAAATCCACATTTTTATGTTAAAATCATGAATTAATCAATTACACTCCGCGAACGTGGAACCCTCCTCTGTGAATGCAGCGCTCAAGGGGGTTAAGCCTACACGAACACAGAGAACAACTCTGCGAACGTGGAGCACTAACTTGACTGCACTAGATTGCAGTCCAAAACAGTTATTGCACACTCTGATCGGACCCTCATTGTTCATTCGAAACTTGATACACACAAACCAGGCATGGAAGACTACCAGAAATGACGTTTCAGATTTAATGAAATTATCAGAATTTGATTCTGAGGTCTCCACAACCCGAAACCCGATAAAGCTCATTAAAACTAATAAAAACTCAAATACCCAAAATGACCTCGAAAACTCTAAAAATTACAAAGAGATCATTTCTAGCGTAGTTTCACCATCTAGAACCAATGGATTGTCGGAATTTTGATTAGAGCTTTCGAACTTCGAATATTGACTAAAGTCAAACTATGATTCAAATTTAACTGAAATGCAACTTTGGGTCCAAAATATCCGTTTCAACACCAAATTCAGTTTCGTCATTTTTCCTAGACCAAATTCCACGTTCCAGAGCTAATAAAATTGACGAAATTGCATTCCGACACTCGAAACTCAAGATGACCTCAAAATTTAAAATTTCTAACTTTAAGTCTTTAAAAACTCTTTCTTTAGCAAAATTTCAACTTTTCACAAGGTTTTATGAAATTTGACTTTCAGACTCAACCAGAAATGACTCAAAGCAACATTCGAGAAGGGCAAAACGATAATTTAATTAAAAATACCAAAAATGACTTTCAGGGTCATTACACATAATTTGTGTCTTAAGCATAAATTCTCTTGCCTTTGGACATAATGTGTCACTCAACTTATGCCTTACAAATTTTGTTATTCCTTGTGAAATTTTTTATCTTCTTATACTTGAATTAAACATTAGCTAAATGAAAGGCCCATGGTAATACTCAACATTGATCCATGAAAATGTCAAATGAAATATATTTTTGATCTTTTGTTGTGCCATTTGGTCTCAAGTTTTTCTCTTCTTCTTATACTTGAATTAAACATTAGCTAAATTGTTAAATTAGTTGCTAGAGAAGGCTGACAGCTAATTCCATTAATGTCAAAAGCTAAATGCACCATTAGCATTCTCTTAATTATTATGTAATTCTTTGTTTTGTTAATATTAGTGGTTAAGCCACCTTAACAATTAAAGATAACCCTTTATATGTTGTAACCCTAATGGTCACTATTAGTCACCTTAACAATTTATTTTTTTATTATTATACCCTAATGGTCACTATTAGCCACCCAAAAAAAATAAAAAATAAATTGCATACAAAGCCTACAAATTCACTCTATAAATTCCCTAGTTTATGGTTCTTTCAAACATCAAGCAATCACACATTATTTCAAACACTTAGAAATATTTCTCTAAAGATTTTAAAAAATTCAAATTATGGCATCCATGGGAGTAAACTATGCCCATCTTCATGTACAACAAAAACGTCTTAAAGAAAAATCAAAGAGAATGAAGGAAGAAAATGCTCAAAGTAGTAAAAATGAGGATGGAGCAGTGAAAAAATTAACCGCAGATAGTAAAAATAGTAAGGGTAAGAAAATTTACCCGGGTGGCTTTGCTTCATTCGAGTCTAATGTGAACTTAGATGAAAATTGAGGGTAGTAATTTGAACTCTACAAAATAAAGAGTATTTTTGACAGATCCTCGTATGTCAAAAATAATGTGCTAGTTCACGTAGCTCGTGAATTTTTTTTCTTTTTTTTATTTTGGGGGGAGGGGGGGGAGGGGAGTATATTATAGTAAAAATGTTTTGACAATTTATGTTTTTAATTTCCTGTCAGTCAAGCTGTACTGGTGAAGTATTCCCTTAACTTGTGAATATACTCATTATGTTTTATTTTATGTAAAAGAATTAGTCATATTATTTTTCCTTTTTTATACTACAAATTTTTAAAAAAAGGTCCTTTGTTCTATGAAATTAATAATAATAAAAAATCTTAAGGAACTTTTCTACATTTAGCACTAAACTCATATTCCTTTCCTTCAATAATAATCGTTCACTATTGACTTGGCACAACGATTAAGAAGTAGTAAATAATAAAGATAATTTTACCAAATCACCCTTTAAATATAATAAATACAATATCTTAAAAAATATAATAGGAAAATGACTATAATTAATGATAAGAATAAACTAGAAATTAAATATAAAATTATCTATTGATTTCATATGGACAGAAGGAGTAATTAAGTTCACTGTATGTCAAAGTCAACGAGAATTTAAAACCCGGTCAAACTACTCAAAGCTTGAAATAAATTATAGAACTAGAATATACTCGTAAGCTTATGATCCTAGTCATATAATTTTGAGTCAAAATCTTCACAAGAATCCTCACTTGAATTTTACGGTAATCGGAGAACGAAGAGGAAGAGGGAAGAAAGAAAATTTGTGTTTCTTTTTTCTTTTATTAGGAAAAAGATCTATTGTTACTCTTTAAGAAAAATCTTTTATGATCCTAAAGAAACACAACTTTTTAACTAGTTATTTCTCTTTCCTTTTATTAACAAATTAATTTAATAACTATTATAAAATATCTTTATCAATATAAATCCGAATTGACCTACATGGGTGTTTGATCCAATTTCCTTTAGGCAAATATTAACCATCTCAAATAGTCTATCTTATCACATCATATATGAAGACATTTCAAATAAGATATACTCCTTTCGTTTGAAAAAATGACCTACTTTCTATTTTAGTCTAATTTAAAAAAATGATCTCTTTTTTTCTTTGGCAACATTCTAATTTCAACTTTCCACGTGACATATTTAAGGTTGCATTTTGATACATTTGATATAATTTTAATTTACAGCCACAAAATCAACAAGTCTTCTTTTCTTTTTTAATAGTCATGTTGCATTTTTCGAGAGTAGTGAACTAATATTCAAAACTAAATTATATATATATAAATTTTATATTTTAAAAATTAAAATTTAAATATTCAAAAATTATATAAAAAATACTACAAATTACATTTTTTTTCTATATCAATATGATTGAAAAATATATCTTGAAATTAAATATTAATCAAAATTCATATTATTTGACGCAAAAAAAAAAATTATGAAAACTATAAAGAAACGAAAATAATATATCCTTTAATGTCTTTGGAAAATAAATTTATTGGCTCCAATTAAGAGGCTGGATTAACACTTGGAATCATAGGACACACATTAAAAATGAACCTCAAACTTTATGTAAACCAAACTGCAGCACTTATTTGGAAAGTATATTATTTATTTTAAAAAAGTTTTAGGTTATCTCTATTTTAATTTTTCATACATTTATGTCATCTTACCATAAAAGTCTAAATTGATTAGGACCACTAAGATCCATTACCATAAATAAATTCAGCCAATTAATTAATGCAATTTGCTTTTCTTATGTGGACATCTAAATTAATAAGCTCTTGATAAGTGTTAATTACTCTCTGTTCATCTTTACTTGACCTTTATATTAAAAATAAATGTTTAATAATTTCTCTGTTCATCTTTACTTGACCCCTATACTATTTTAGGATGTCCAACAATACTTGTCCAGTTTATGAAATCAAGAGATAATTTTACACTTAGTTCCTAATTTACCATTGTCATTAATTATAGTTATTTCTTTGTTATATTTTTCAATGCATTGTATTAATTATATTCAAAGGGTGATTTGACAAAATTATCACTATCATTTATTACTTCTTAATCTTTGTGTCAAGTTAACAGGGGTCAAGTAAAGATGGACCGAGGGAGTATTTGTCCATTTTCTAAAATCAAGAAATAACCTTACTTTTAGTTTCTAATTTGTCCTTATCATTGATTATAATTATTTCCCAATTACATTTTCAAAGATATTATATTTATTATATTCAAAGGATGATTTGGTAAAATTATCTCTATCATTTACTGCTTCTTAATTCATGCATCAAGTCAATAGTGGATAACTATTGTTGAACGGATGGAGTACTTCCTCCGTATCTTTTTAGTTGTCATAATTTTGAGAGTCAATCTATATAAACTTTGACTAATATTTTAAGATGTATTTCTTTATTATATTGATATTAAAAAATTATAACTTATAATATTTTTCGTATAGTTTTTTAATATCTAATTTTTATTTAAAATATTAAATTAATATAATTTAATTTAACCTTGAAAATTAATTAAATTAACTTTTAAAAAACGCAATATGATTACAAAAAATACACTTGGGAGGGAGGGGGTTGAATAATTAATTAATTTTTCATTGATTCCATGAAAGACAACATGTATATTTTACTTGCAATTGACCATGGAATAAAGCATTCATGATTAATTTATTAAAGGAAAATATGTTGGAGCAAACATTGTCATTGTAAGATAAATAAAAATTCTAAGCAAGCAAATGTAATATGATTTTTTTTTCTTTTTGGTGACTAATGGTGACCATAGGATATAATATTAATTAAACTAGACAGTTTAATTTAGAACACAAGGAAGTGGATGGTTAACATATAAAGTGGTTATCTTTGTTAATTAAGGTGGTTTAACCACTAATGTGAACAAAAGAAAAAATTAAGATAATGCTAATGGTGCATTATTTAGCTTTGGATGTTAATGGAGTTAGCTTTCAGACTTCTCTACCAACTAATTTAACTATTTAGATAATGTTTGAGACTTAATTTTATTAAAATAATATGAGAAGATGAATTTCATGAAAACATTAATTGTTATTTTCTTTTATCTCTCTTTCTTGTAACCTTTGTTGATAAAAAAAGTTTAATATATATTGGATGTCTCTACATGGATATTAGCTAGTAGTATGTACTATGGATGACAGAAAAGGAACTGTAGACTATTTCAAGGGAAGGCACGGAAAGCAAAAGTGATTATCAATCTCATCATTCAAGATGTTCATGGACGAGATTCTATGAATCCTAGACTGGCATATCGATTAGGAGACTTGAATATGTACCCCCAAAGAATCCATTTACAAAGAGATTTAGTTAGTATTTGCTAAAACAAAGCTTGGGATTGTCTGTCCAAACTTGCTCTATGTAAAAACTTAAGAGTGAAGAGTTTTGTGCTTGATCAATTGATCCGAACACTTGTGAAAAATTATTTATTAAACCGTCTGTTAAAAAATCCCCAATAAATTAAAAGAAATGACAATTTGAAATTCCACACTTGAGACTTGATTAGAACATAAACAATAGAAATCTTGACAACAACTGAGGAGGATTAAAATGATGAAATTGAGGAACAATTTTAATTAACAAGATAAATATATATATATATATATATATATATATATACACAATCGTGTTAGGATCTGCATCGCAAAATAAATGCAGATTTGTAGATGTGAGTATCAAGGATAAAGTAGTCAATAGACATCATAAATCGACTGAGTAAGATATATGTGTATATATATTTCATAAATATTTTAATAGGTTAGCCTAAAGTATCCCTTTGGCTTGTGGTGATCATAAGTCCACCAACATGCATGTTTTCCTTTAGATAATTAATCTTCTTAATTAGTGATAGGTGAAATCTATCATTTTTTAAAGGGATTAATAATCATTATTTTGTCTTTGATGGAATAAATAAAAGATTATAATTAAATAAAAAGCAAACTCTCCACTGATTCACTTAATTAATTATTAGTTTAACTCTGGTCCTTTTAGGAGACATCCTATAAAATTAGGATAATATTAAAAAGATTAATATGATTCACGCGCAAAAATAATAATATTTGTGAAAGTAATAATACATTATGAAAAATGACTATAGTTATTAATAATAAAAAGAAACTAAAAATTAAGTGATAAATTATTTTTTGATTTTTCAAATCGAATAAGTAAAAAAATATTTGCTTAGTGTTTATGTGTGTTTGATTAATTGCTTGATGTTTGAGAAAACTATAATTAATTAATTCTTTTTTTGTGTGTGTATTTTTAGGTGGTGAATGGTGACCATTAAGATATAATATTAATTAAACAGGAGAGTTTAATTAACAACAGACAAGAAAGTGGAGGGTTACTAACATATATATATAAAGTGGTTAATTATCTTGGTATCCATATTGGAGCTCGACTACTCCAAATTCATATCGTGTAGGACTCATTCGGGAGAAGCGCTCCCAAAGATTTTTTTTTCATTCTCACAACTCGAACCCGAGACCTCTGGTTAAGGGAGGAACAACCGTATGCACTGTACCATATTCTTTGGTGGTTTAGTTCAATTTCTTTAAATTTGAACGAATCAGACGTGTCATATTTTCATGAGCTAATTTTACTTTCTACATAACATATTTAAAATCACAATACTAAAGGATGTTATGATATATTTCATATATTTTTAATGTAAGACTACAAAATAAAAAATAATTATCTTCTTAAACTCTATATCAAATCAAAACAAGACGAAGAAATTAAAAAGGGGGAAGTATTTTTATTTGGATAGGTCAATTTATAATTGAATGAACTTGTTCATTTCTAGCTTTATAGTCGTTTGATGTAAGGTATAAGGTATAATAATCTCAGGATAAAATATAAGATTATTTTATTTCATATTTGGTTGGAGGTATCAGGTAGTCTTTGAATAATTTATCTCACCATTTTTATCTTAGTGATGAGATAAGTTATGTCATATACATGATAAAATAACAGAATGACTTATTCTGAAATAACTTGTTCCCAACCAAACAATCGAGACCCTTCTAGGCATCTTTTGACTTGTCATTAATAATGTGGTAATACTATATACTTTCAATTAATAACTTTGTAATCACTAATCATGAGTTGTATACATCTTTCTTGTACTAGCCTTATTGCCTAAGGAGAAGGAATTCACCCAAAAGTCTAGTACAAAAAGATCATTGGCTCTTAGTTGCTCAAGAAGCCAATTTCAATGAAGAGGCCATTATAGTTTTACCATATTGGTGCAACATATTAATGAACGAGTTAGACCGAATTTGATTAAATTAAAATTGATAAAGTTAATAAATACGTTATTGATCCGTCCAATTATTATTTACTTAAATTTTTCATATTAAAAAAACTTGATTTCAATAGATACCATTTCGCTAGAATCATCTAAACTAGCTTGCTCCATACCTTACATAAATTTCATTAATTTAGGAGCTAATTATCTAGATACATTTTAGTTTACAATATTGCATGTCTTATCATATGTTTGTACATTCAGAATTCAAATACATTTAAGTATATCCAGATACATATATTTTTAATACATGAAGTCAAATTTGGATATAATTTATTCTATATATATTATATCTAAGTAGATTCACATGTATCTGAAATAAATAACAAATCTCGATTGCCTTCCTCGCCTTTCTTTCATCTAGCTCTCCTCTCTTGAATGAATCTGATGTCTCAGATACATACGAATCACGCAAGATACACACAGATATTTATATAAAATATGTATATAGTATGATTAGCATGTATTTGAAATACACATGAATTGTTTTCGTCTTTCTTACCTCACTCCCTATTTAGTATGCAGATATCAAAGTGTATCTTCTTTAATATATTATACAAAACTTTTAATTAGTAATAAAATACGTGGTATTTTAAAGACATAAATAATAATAATGAATATGGTAATGAAGTATGTGTAATTATGTAATTAATTACTAAGAAAAAAAATAGAAGAATTTTCCCATATAATTACTTAAAAATATCTTAACTATATTTTGTATAATTACATTTTGTAACTATAATTACAACCGTGTTACAACAGTGTTTATATAATTCGTGCGACGTTTGTATATTTCGCTACACAATTCATGCACAATATTTATATAATCGCTATAAAATTTATAGTATTGATATATTTCACTATACAATTTAATTTGTAAATGAAATAATTACTTTTTTGAATCCCTTTTATAAAATATTTACTATTTTTAAATATATTTTTTATTTATTACCTAGATGTTCTACATTTGAAAAATATTTACCATTTATAGCGTATTATGTATTAAAAGTGAATTATACATGTAATATATATGTGTTATAAATAAATTGAAATGTATTATACTTATTTTGATTTAAAAAAACTATACTAGATATTAAAAATGAATTATACATATAATGTAAATGAATTACACTATGAATAAAAAATATATTAAAATTATAAAAATATACTATACGTATTTTAAAATATGTTAAACTTATATTTTGATAAATAATTTACATTATATATTAAAAATATATATTAAAAGTGAATTATATATGTATTAGAATCATATTACTATTTTCTAATATGGTATATCTATGTAAGTTCCCTTTTGTGGGGCTTGGGCACTTGACCTTTATGCAGTCTTTTCTTTTAAAGGAACTTATCTATATATATCTATCATTTATAGCAATATATATATATAATTTATTTTTAATACATAATTATAAATTTAATGTATTATAAATATAAATATATTTTTATTATATGCGAAATTACTTTTATATATTGTGTAATTTATTTTTAATATGTATTTTTTTTTTTTTATCAAAATAAATATAATATATTTTAATCAAATTTTTTTATTTAATATTAAGCCACACCACCGTCCAAACCAAATGCACAAAGGATAAATAAGAGAACCTCCCACGTGTCAACAATAATTTTCTTTTTTTTTTCAAGGAATATTATTATGGTTTTAAAAAATTATATATATAGTCAAAAATAAAATTCCCTATTTTCTATCTTCAATAACATGACTTGGGGGTGTTAAAAATAAATCAAAATTAATAATAAAATATTTTCTATTTTTAACTTTTAACTTATAAATTATTTTGAGACGGGAATTTCTCAAAAAACAGTCTCTACCTCTATAAGATAATGGTAAAATCTGCATATATTTTTACGCTCTCAGACTCCACTTGTGAAATGAATATATTGTTATAACTTATAAAATTTTATTTTTTATAAATTTATCCAAACACACTTATTTTAATGGAAGAGGGAAAAAAAAGATCCTAGTACAAAAAAAAAAAAAAAGAGGTGAAGACATCTAAAAGTTTCTATTGCTTGTGTTTACATTATTTAAAATAATAAACCAAAAAAAGTAAAATATATTAGACATTAAAAAAAATTATTACAACTAAATTAAAAGTACAAACATAACATAATTTTTTATTCTATTTTTTTTCATTTCAAAACTCAAAAAGTTTTGATCTTTTTATTTTTTGTGGTTGAACTTGAGATAGAAGAAGGCAAATTGGATGAATTTTCTAATCTTTTTTATTTTTAATATCCTTCTTAATTTCTTGATTAAGGCCACCTTCTTTGCTTCTTGATTTTTCTTCCTCCATTTTCTTCAACAAATTTGAGATAACCATAACTTGCTCCTAGTGAAGACATAATTATTTTGATAATTTTTTAAAAACAAAAAAAAAAACATAGGCTATAAATTGATGAGCCAAATTTTTTTTTCCTTTTAAATAAAATTTACAGAAATGCATGTTTTGAAATGGTGACATCTGTGAATTTGGTGTCAAAAGCATGTTGAGTTGTAGTTATTCTAGTGACAAATGTAAATGTTTCAATTTTAATTTTTTTTAATTATGTAAAATTAGTGAAGAAAATTCATCTTAAATTTTTTGTATCACAAATGGGGTGGATCCAAGTTGGCCATATTATTTAATAATACTAGTCTTATGGTATACATTTTGGGTGTGATTAACGCGTGTATTTTATTTGGTAATAAATATTACACAGAAAAATTAAATTTAATTATGAACTTATGAAAAGATAAATAATTTATTTTAAAAATAATTTTGATAAATTATTTATTTATAAAAGTCTTATATATTATGGTAAATTAGAGTTTTCCTTAGTGGCGGTAGAGTATTTTCTTGATTCAAATAAGGAAGAAGTAGAAATTTATTAAATAAAGAAGATTTAAGAGTCTTTTCACAGCTAGAAATCCGTATATTATCATTTATTTTCATATATTTTAAAATTTAATATTATAAATATAATTAAATAATATTTATTTTTAAATAGTGAAAAGACGATTTTGTCTAAAGAGAGGTCTTTTAATGAAGAACAAAAAGTTTAAACAATATTTCTAATGACCTTCACGTTTTTAATATAGTATCGATAGATAGATATAGATTATAGGGCGTATTTCATATCCTTCAAATTTAACAATGTATTTTGAAGAATTCCACATATATATGCAGCAATATATATAATCGTCAATATGAGCAAGACTTGTTGGGTCGGTCAAGTCTAATCCAGTCTAATTTTAAAAAAAAAGTGATTGTAACTGATTTTTTTTTTTAAAAAAAATGATTGTAAATGATTTTTTTAAAAGAAATTTCAAAAATTCAAATTATACTCCAAACATATTTGATACTAGCCAAATGATACCATTGAAAAATATAAAAGATCATTTGATATATATATTTTTAAAACATATAACTTGATACATGAAAATTTACATATAAAATAACTTGAAACAACTACATTTTTGATACATCAATTAATTACTATTTCTTAATTCAATCACTGCAAAAGCTTACAGTAATATTACAGTTATATAATGATTCATATAAAAAAATATATTTATATATGATACAATAAATTAAATAAATCATAAAAAATAATACATGAATTATACAAACGTATGAGCGATAGAGTCATCATTGAATTTAAACTCCATCAAAAATCACCTAAAAAATTCTCTAATTGATGCAAGGAGTTGACCCTATCAATATCTAGATTTTAGTAGGTGTCTTTCAACAATCATATAATAATATATTTATAAACACTATTAAAATTAATAATTGAACTAATAGCTATTTACTAGGCCCAAAAGCCATTTTGTTTTTTTTTTCTCAACAAAATGAATATTAAAAAAATGCCTAGGAAAAATGCAACTTGTTCAATATTGAACTATGGATCTAAAAAATAAGAGGGTCTCTTGCTTATTTTCTAATGTTTAGTAAGTCAGTAAAAAATATATATTATACGAAAAAATATTTATATATTATTTAGCAGAACATTATGAAAGCAGTAGCTAGGGAAGGGAGTAGGGGTTGTGGGCTCAAAATTATTGGAAAAATTCTTAACGTTAGGATGGAGTTGGATGGGGATGAGACGATAAACTTAGAACCTCGCTTATCCAACTTATTTTCTTCACTTTCATTAGAGCAGTTATTTTTTATCGAAAAACATTTTCTAGTCCATATCAAACACATCCTTAGTCAATAAAATCTTTTAAAAAAATATTTTTCTAAATTTCATATGAAATTAAATTTTTAAAAAAGAGATAATATTATTGTGATTGAGACAAATCTAGAATATGATTGACCAACTTTTAGAAAAATCTAAATGATGAAAAGGATATGAGGGGAAACAAACCATGTGTATAGAAAGAAGAAAGAAACACAATGCAATTGTTGCAATTATTATTATATGACTTTTTTTTTCTTCGAAATTCATATTATATAAATTTTAATTAAAATATATTTTATATAATTTTTAAGTAATTTAAATTTTAATTTATATAATCAAACCGAATCTCAAAAAATAACACATAAATAGAAATGAAGCATTGGAAGGGAAATAAAAAAGACACAAAATGTAAAAATTGAAATAAATTAGAGATTTTTTTTTTTTGCTTTTTCATTTTCTTTTTCACTTATACACCCAAACCTTTTTTCTTATTGGGATTAAAAAGATAATATATATCCAACATAATAAGATACTAACCTTGAACAATACGATATCGAAATTCTTCTAATAAAAGTAGTTCCTAAATTTCAAAAAATTTACTTGTGCCAAGAGGTGTACATACATCTTTCATTTGGTGGTCGAGTTTTGAACTTTTGACTGACGTTTTTCTGTAGATGCAATGACTATGGGATGAATTTTCTTCGCGACGTTGCCATTTTCATTGCCTTTCGATTTCATATTTTTGTGCTTCTCCTTTTGACCCTTTTGTTGCACGTAGAGATGGCCATAGCTAAACCCTAATGAAGACATTGTTGCAAAAATTTAAAATAAAATGTAAATTCAAATTGGTTTAATCTTCAAATGTGGCAAACCCCATGTGAGAATTTATAGTGGAATAGCTAGGTGTCCCACTCCTCGTGATATTATCGACTTTTGACCTAGATCGATACGATTTAAAAATGTATCATCAATAGGTAAACTCTACTTACTTATATATTCACATCTTTTATGTGATTTGTCAATGTGAACTTCTTATTTTATTGTTACATAATTGTTTATATACGAGTTACTTCTCTCTATCTTAATCAGAGATTTTGAGTTTAAGTTCAGAATATGACTAAGTACTTTTCTCGAATGAAACCCTGCATGACGTGAATCTAAAATTATCGAACTCTGATAAAGATATCAAGACACCAAATAGAAAACACATAAAAAGTTTATTTATTTATGTTTAATTCTTAATTTATTTGATTCTGTGGATTTCTTCCTGTTTTAGATCCACAGATATATATAGGAGGAAAGGCATGTAGCACACAAAGGTGACAATTAGTTCAAAATTTTATTTTGTAATTCCTACCCCACCCTCAATTAATTTCCAAAATAATATTATTATTTTTAATTTAAGATCTGTGTGCTATACCGCCTATGGTTTTTGTTTATGTAGATTTTATAAATAATATAAAAATCTACAAATTCAACTTATTCGAATTACACCCAATGACCAAATATGTTGTGTAGCGGTATGCGATGAAAGTCGTATGTACGATTTAGAAGGAGATTTTTCATATTTTTCGAGATCTATTCTATAATATGGGGGTAAAAAAGTTAAAATAAATGATTTTAATCTTTATAAAAAAAATGAATTTTTAAATTCCTTTCATGTTCATATCACATTGAGGTACTGCAAAAAAAAAAAAGTGAAATTTGATCCAATTTATCGTAATCGATGATCACATTTGACAATTCTTCTCTAACAATCAATAAAAACTTCTTAAAACAAGATACAAAAGTATTAAAAAAATTCTTAAAATTACTTCCCTTTTTTGCTTCAAAATTAATTAAGATCAATTACTAAAATAAAATAAGTTCAAAAATTTTAGATTTTACTTGGTGCCTAATATTAAAAAAAAAAAAGGTAATGCTTAATATTATTTCTGAAGTTATATTTTGAATATATTTTAAAAAAATAAAAAATTTATGAAGAAAAGTTACAATATTAAATGTAAAACGAGTTTTATTTATATTGTGCTTTTTATTATAATATTTTATTTTACAATACTAAATGTAAAACGAGTTTTATTTATATTGTGCTTTTTATTATAATATTTTATTTTACAATACTAAATGTAAAACGAGTTTTATTTATAATAGTGTTTTTTTATTATAATATTTTTTTTATTTATTTTCATTTTTTTAATGTGATATTGTTCTTGAAAATTTTCGTGTACATCACAGATCACGTAAAATTCATTAAGAAATTTTCGCATATAATCACTCAAAAATATCTTAATTATGCTTTTATTTTTTTTAAAATAGAAAAATAATTTTACTAATAAAAATGAAAAAGTAAAGGTAATTTGATGTACTAAAACTTTTGCTATGTATAGGATTCGGAGAAGAGTCTCGAGTTCAATCACAAGGGTCCATTATATGCAACTTTACTTTGAATTTCTATCAGAGGTTCTTTTTCGGACTTAACACATGAACTTCTGGTCACGTTATAATGACTTTGCCAATTTTATAAATAATATTTTATATTAATTATGAAGTAAATTATTTATGTACTCTTTTTGTTAGTTCATTTTAAAAAAAACAATGCTATATATGCATCCGCTCTATCGTCTCCAAATCTCATTTAATAAAATTATATTATTATTATTATTAAAATATTGTTTTTTTTTACTTGCATTTGTCATAAACATTGAAAAATACTTATTTTTCCCATACCAAACACACCCTTAACTAGTTGTACAAAATAGTTTAATGGATTATGGATAAGGATGAATTTGAATGATACAAAATACTATGCATAGGGATTAATATTATTTTATCCTATGGTTGCCTTGACGTGGCAATATTTTGTGGTTTCAAATTTAAAATTTCAGATAGGAAATCTACCTACTTCACTAATATTTACCGTCAAAGAATGTGATACATTGGACAAACTATTCTTCTTTAATTATAAATGTCAAATTTAAATTTGATATTAAAAAAAATTTAGTGTGAAATGCTTTTTTTTGAATAGAGCTTTATATAATATGAATTTAAAATAATTAAATTTTAATATAAATATTAAATATTAGTGAAGAAAAATAAATTGGTCATTAAATTTTTAAAAATGATTTAGTCACATCTCTCATTAATAATTGAACATATTCACAGTTGATAGAAATAAAAAAGTGAGTTAATAAAATGTGATTTTATTTATTTATTTATCGCTCAATCGGCTAATTGAAAAAAATACATGATAAAATAATAAAAAGTTCATGCAATAATGGCTAAGATGAGAAAAGCATGTGCAAAGGAGGAGTGTAGAAGCTCCTGTTAGCAAGTTCGAGAGATTGGATTTAAGGATTATGCAGAGGAGTAGAGGTAAACTGAAAAAGTATTGGGAAGAGGTAATTAGACAGAATATGACGCAACTTTATATCACCGAAAACATAGAGAGGACTGGAGGTCGCGTATTAGAGTAGAAGGTTAGTAACATAGTAGGGGTAAGGTAATGTCTTGCCTCTGATATAGTAGGTTAGTAGGATTAGTCGAGTCTATATATATTATAACGTTATTTTCCGTCATTTATTTGCTACTTTTATTGTATCTATAAAATTATCAACGGCTTTCCACTCTTAGTCATCTTTCCGTATCTAGTATTTTTTGCTTTTGGGGTTGAAATTTTTGAGTTGAAAGTCTTCCAGAAACACTCTCTCTACCTCTATGAGATAATGGTAAAGTTTACGTACATTTTACCTTCCCAAGACCCCACTTGTGAAATTTTACTGGTAAACACAAAGTTGTGGTTCATTATTTACTTGTATTGAAATGCTTCTTTACTTGCATAAATTGATCAGTTTTTTCAACAATTACATTTATATACCAAGCTTTATAGAAGTCCAAGTGATTCCAGCCTGTCAACATGCTGCTGTGGCAGTGGCGGCGGTGACCAATCGTTACAAGCCACCTCACCGACGTCCTCCACAACGTATTCCTATACAAGAATGAACATATAAGACACATGACAATAGCAAGGATGGATTCGGGATTTTTAGTTTATGAGTTCTGGAGTTTAAGACAGGACAACGATAGAATTCAAGATAGATAGCTTATATGTATTAAAGTGGATTTCTTAACGAAAATATAGAGTTTGAGCCACAGCTCGCGGTGTAGAACCGTCCCTAGACAATGGTAGTGAGTCTAGTGACCAACAACAACATACCCAGTGAAATCTCACAAGTGAGGTCTAGGGAGGGTAAAATATATGCAGACCTTACTACTACCTCAGCGGTAGAGAGGTTGTTTCCTGGGAACCCTCGTAAATGAGTCTAGTGACCAAATTGAATAAAACAAGGGCGGAGATTTACCTTTGTTAGCATTCTTTTCTCGAGTATATGGTAGTGTCGCTGCCAAATTCTCTGTCCGACCATTGTAGCAACCAAAACACTGTAAAACATGCCAAGGACCGCAAATATTCCTAGCCCAACTACAACCACAATGAATAATCCGGATATCCCAGATTGATCACCATCGCCTCCTAAGCAACTCCCGCATTCACAGTCCGTGCAAGAATGATTCTCGGGGCAGCACTCACAAGAACAATTGTCCGAGCATACGTTAGAATCAATGCAGATATAAGTTGTACCTGTACGAGGTGTACGCAGATGACAGTCTGCACACAAACTGCAAAGATGATGGAAAAGGATCAGGAAGAAGAAACTTAAGGTTACTATGCTTTAGAAGCACATAATGAAAATCAAAAGGAACATAAAACACATTATTTGTACCTAGCGCAAGAGCAACAAGACAATGCATTTTGGCAGGGCGCACCCAAATCATCGCGCACGCTTTCATCAAAGCAAGTTAAGAAACAGCCAGATATGCCCATCAAAGCGAAAAACATCAGTGCTCCTACAAGATTAGCCAGCAAATAGTAAGAATCCAAATTTCGGATAATGCGCTATTTACATCTTGAGAATACATCAAGCATGTTCCTTTCATGCCCTGATGGACATATAAAAAGGATATGTTTTCTTCAGAATAGGCAAGAGAGAAACAAATCAACCATTCTCCGGACCTCAATATGCCTCTTCATCATAGTTTTCTTTTCTTATTTCTATCTTGATAACCGAGAAATTCCTTAATGGTGAGCTAAGAACCATCAGGTCTCAGATTCAGATCCAACATATTCAAAATCACTTGATGATTTCTTCGTTTGGTCAAAATTTTGATGGACAGTGTTACCCGGTATCTGTGCTAGAGGGAATTAGCAGGTAGCCCGTAGAATTAGTAGAGGTGCGGGTAAACTGACCCGACATAAAAAAAGGGCAATCTGGTCCACTAAAGCTCCCGCTATGCGCAGGGTCTGGGAAAGGACCAGACCACAAAGGTCTATCGTGCACAGCCTTACCTTGCATTTCTACAAAAGAATATTGCCACGGCTTGAACCCGTGACCCGATATATGATTATCAAAAATGAAATTTCTGAGTTAGCTCTTCCAAACCCCAACAGTGACCACAAAGTTCAAAACTCAAGGGAGCGTGAATTCACCCCTCTACCATCATCCCAATTAAATATCAGGCTTTAGTTAGTGATAGAGTTTAAGATCGTCATGTACACTGCATCCTTACCACCAAACCAAAACACAGGAGTTTCTTTCCGTTGGTTCTTCCATGAGTGAAGGTGGTAATTAGCCTTATCACAATCCAAGGAATAGATAGCTGGACAACACAATACGACCTACTCTTGAATTTGTCCAATGTTCCAATAGAGGAGCCACACAAGGTTTTTGCATGCTTACGACATGAGAACTTTCAAATAACTAAGTAAATATTGTTTATCTCATAATCGTCCACCACTCCCCAACCAAATCTCATTTACCAGGCAACTAGAAGGAAAATCGGGTCTCCGGGGCCCAATGGTACCGATGTTACGTGTCAACATGGGTAGGTACCAACTGTATCTGACATGTGTTCATTCTGTGCATCTATCTGGATTGATGATCCAATCAGACAAACAAATATTACGGAGGCAAAACAACAGTTTGACACGCATACATGCACAAATATATGTCGATAACTACAGAAAATGAATATGTTGGTACCGCATAGGTAATAGAAGCCTAGTTCGCTCCCAAACCCCCAGTGCAGACGAAGCCAAAACTTCTCGTGTGTATCAATCACATATACTAAATATCCCAGTGAAGTTATAACCTGCAAAACAGAAGGCTAGTGATCAATTGAAGATATTTTCCACATAACTATTGAAAAATATATCCAGAAATGAAGGAAAAAACTGTAAAGAAGATCACCCACGTACAAGCTGAACTGCGAGAAAGATGAACAAAATGTCTGTGGTAACAAAGAACCGAAATTTTAAGGTTCGCCATTTTCTCTGAAGATCGTTAACTCTCAAGTAAAATGGAGCCTTGCAAGTCGTACAATGAGAAAATCCAAATCCTTCCTGTAAAAAGAAAAAAATTATTGGACAGGTATATATATTCAATTTTGATGATTAAAGCGTAAGGATATTTAGTAGTAATCGGACAGAAGTTGAAGCCTATTTATAACGAAGCAAAAGCCAATAACTAATTGAATACTTGGTCTAATTCTGGACATAGTAAGCACATACAAAAAAAATGACAGTTTGTAACTACGGCAATCTGAAAGCTACTCAAGAAAGATACAAGTACAAATGAATACAATTTGATTCCTCGTCATACTCTTTAAAGTATTGATGTAATGTCTGATAAGCTCCAAGTTAAGCAAAGCTTAGAGGTAATAAGGCTAAAAATTCTGAAGAACAAACGATCTGAAAACATACCTTCACAGCACGCCACTGGTCAAGGCATTCTCGGTGAACATACTTTGATGTACCCTTGCATTTACAAGGTGCTATCAAATCATCACCTAAAAATTACAAATGAAAATAATCACTAAAAAATTCAACTAAAAGCACTCAATAAAAGATAGTAACAAACTAACAACTCCTCTTTGTCAAAATATTCTTTCTTCCTTCGGTCGTTTGAGTTGAATGATTCAAATTAATCAACTATGCCTCGATCGGAAATCTATTATGCTTGTTTTCCTCATACCTAACACAAATTAATTAGGATTTACTTTTATCATAATTCGACTAACTTTTTGTGAACCTCAACCTATTGCAACCATCCTCCTTTAACTATACTTGTAATCAGCTCTGATATGTGGAGCTTGATCTGAGCTATTTCGAATAGAATAAAAGCTATGTGATATGTTAGACAATGCAACTAACCATCTGCAATTCAAACTAAGAATACCACAACAAACCAAATACCAAATCTTCAACTCCCTTCCAACAGGGCGGAGCTAGGGATCCGCAAAGGGTTCATCCAAACCCCGTCAAATAATTACACTGCTTATACAAAGAGCTCAAAATTACTTTTATGTATCTATAGTTGATGTTGAATTCCCTTAGGTGAATATTTTTCATGTGTTTACTTCTTTACGCCTCGTCTCCCATGCTAGTAGTATTAGCATTATTTTTGGTATTTTATTATTTTACTATTTTTGTATTTCTCCTTCTTAGTTTTCTATTACTACATGTTGTCTTTGATGCCTCAATTTTCTTACTATCTTATGTTTTACCTTGAGCAAAACAGTCTATCTACCTATCAAGATAGGGATAAGATCTGTGTACACTCTACCCTTCCCAAACCTCACTTGTGGGACTATACATGTGTTGTTTTTTGTTTTATCTACTTCTTTATATTTTGAATCTCCTTAGTGAAAACCCGGACTCCGATACTACTTCCCACAAGTCAATTTTCATTTTGTTCAGTCTCTCCATAATGCAGAAACTTCACTTAGGGCTAACAAAATATTTTAGGATTTCAGCTGGTAAAAGGGGCAAAATCGTTTACTCAGTATCTATGTACAGCAGGGTACTCAACAATTCAAGCTGACTCAGACATCATCGTTATCAAAAACATAGTGAAACCATACAATTTTTTTACCAACAAAAACACACTTAAAATAAAAAATAGAGTCATAACAACACACATAGAACCAACTAAAATTTCAGATAATAATTCAAAGATTTGAACAAAATCAAGGAAGAAAAGTGAAAGGGTTATCACAAACTTACCATCATTTTCAAGGCAAATTCGACATTGAAGTTGGTCAACGCTTCCAGCTTCAAGGTCGACTTTACTGGGTTTAACAATCAGAGGAGGAATTAAAGAAGAAGATGAATCATACTGATCAGACATTTTTTTCCCCTTTAAATTTCGAATTTTTTTCAAAAGAAACTCTACTATTTATATAAATTCAGTTCATCTTTATTTGGAAAAAATAATTAAATGTTACTCTCGTTCCAAATTAATTAAATTTTTTGAGGCGATACACAAATATTAAAGAAAAATATTCAAAAGACAAAATTTGATCATACTTTCATCGGTATAATTTATCTCTTAGAAAATATAAAACTTCAATAAATGAAAGAATAAATAGTAGGAAAAAAGTTTCAAACATTCTAACTTAAACTTTGAACAATTCAATTATTTTAAATATTGAAAAAAAATTCAAAAAACTTAAAACATTGACCAACTTCAATGTCGATTAAATAGCTAGCAATAACTCTATATAACATTATATATCGATTATTTAAGTTTAAAAAAAATTAATAATATATTACCAATATAAATACTTTGATAGAACGATCTATTCCTAGATTCAGATTACTTCCCGTAAAGTGTCATCTATCACCTAATTATAATTACTAATTACTCTTTGACTTTGAGTTCGAAATTCGAATATCAAATTACTTTTATTAGAAAATATTTTACATTTAATGTAAAATATTTTTGCCTATACCAACCCTCTTTATTAATGTAATAAATATATTTGCTTGGGTCTCCCCAAATCATAAAGACTTCTCTCAATTTGCTAATTTAAACCTCAAAGTTTCATTTATTACGAATTTAACCTGATAAAATCTTAAAAGCAAGAAATTGGTACACTTAACTATATTTTCTAGCTTCAAATTATCTATCGTATTTCTCTTTTACACTTGTTAAAAAAACATTAGAAGCAATTTATAATTAATTTTGTTTTGAACCTTTAAAATGGCAAATAATTTGAAACGATTATATTTAAAAATCACGATAGATAATTTGAGACAAATTTCATTAACAAAACAAGAAATCAGGAAAAGCAGCAGTACGATGGAAAAAAAGACTACGAAGTTAACCAACATATGTTTGGTTTCAAGAACGTAAAATGTCCCTGCGTTTACATGATAAAGGAGGGATAGAGACAATGGAAGGTTCTCGAGATTTTCAATCGCTCTTTTTCCCGGGGTGGGGATTACAAACAATTACATTACTTGACCACTCTTGTCAACTTCTTACATTACAACTGATGAAAACATCAAAAAATATGTTCAAACCACATATCGATAAGTAACATAACGCCCTGCAGTCTCACTTGGTCTAATAATTTTCACGACTTGGCCACGTTTTAGCCCGTAGTATCTAGCAATTGGGTCGGTGAGCTGAATCCGAGGAAGCTGTTTCAGCAGAAGAAAATATTAGGCATTCAACTAGATAGGAAATTGGCAACAGCAATCAATCGTGTCTATGTAGATAGCACGCGTAAAAACAATGGCAGGGTAATCAAGATGATCGATGGGGAACAAAAGATAACAAGGTTTCAACAATCTTTCACGTATACTAGGAGACGCGAAGAAAAAAAGAATGGTTATTTTTTCCTGCATTACCAGCAGAACAAGACAGTTTCGACTTTAACACTACAATGAAGCATGCTGCTTATCTTCTTTTTTTCCCATCTCCCATTGTACCCCTTTCAACAAACTCACTCTCAATGGGTTGAAAGGGAATACAAAGAATTAAATTTATTAGTAAATTTTGGTTATTTCTAGTTTACTTCATTCTTCGACTCTTAACCTCATCTAACTCTACGAAAATGCCTTAAACATTATGCACGCAATATGTGTCTCCTGGTCTTTATACATTAGGTGAAAAATTTAGCAAGTGGAATAATATTACAAAGACGAACCTGTGTTTCTTTCACAGTATATCTTTCCAACAAAGTCTTCTTTTCTTCAGGAGTAAGTGGCTGGTGCTCGGGAACTAGAACATGATTTTTTATGTTTACCAACAACTCTGCCTCCTGAAAGATTAATCATACATCAAAATAATGAAGAAGATTAAGCATTCTAAGACAATAGATAACTATCAATCACATAACAAAACTAAACAGCTAAATGTGTTTATTAGAAGCAAAGTCAGCCCCCCAAATTCCCAAATCAAAGAAATGACAGAAGTGTCGCCTCTGGAGGAGGAGGGAAAAAAGCTACGTGCAGAGTCTAAGAAGGGCCCGACCACAAGGGTCTATTGCACGCAGCCTTACCTTGTATTTTGCAAGAGTCTGTTTCCAAATAATCCTTTATGAGTGAACTGATAACAGAATCTTTCTCTATCAAAACCCATACCAGCTACGGATAACATAAAGTTGCAGAATAATCCCAATAGATAAATTTTCCAAATATGTGAAGTCATTCTGAACAGAATGCCAATTTGTCCATATAACGTACAATAGTCTTAAGCCATCATCTTGTGGCTAATGAAGTCAAGTACAGGTTGTCTAGGATGGTTTCAACCATAATGACATCTAGTTATATTTCCTCCAATACTTGAACAAGGCCTTTGAAGTCTATTATCATTTTAGTTTTTAGTTGCAATTCGCTAAATGAGCCATCTGATGAGGGGTCTAGACCGCTCTTAGCAGTCTCATCCCTAAACTACTACTCCTTTTCACCGACGTAGACTGGCAGCCCCATATGGCTGCTAAGCATTTTGGATATTGCACGTAGTAGGATGTAGATTCTTCGTATACTTGACAATTGGTCTTTGCACTTTTATTCTAATTCTAGAGAATTTGAACATCTATCCTTTTGAAACTTGAAAATGCCATTAAATGGAAAGGTGTAAACAGATATAAGGTCTACTAGAATTGGAGACTAATATCTATAGGTATCTTTTGTTAAAATATCCCAGAAACCAAACCTTTGGGGTGACCCAGTGGTTTGGACTTGGGACTTCCATGTTGGAGGTCTCGAGTTCGAAACCCCTTGTCAGGATTTGCCTTCTAGGTTGAGCTCCTTGCACCGGGTTTGCCAAGTGCGATAAGTGGGTTACTTCTTCTGTGTGGTTTGCGAGCTATTGCATGGGAGTGAGAGTTTCAGGATTTGCCTTCTAGGTTGAGCTCCTTGCACCGGGTTTGCCAAGTGCGATAAGTGGGTTACTTTTCCTGTGTGGTTTGCGAGCTATTGCATGGGAGTGAGAGTTCTACCCTGTGCACACTCAAAAGGTAGCGGTTGCAGGTTTTCTTGTCATCAAAAAAAAAAATCCCAGAAACATGTTGCATTCAGCTTTGAAGCTAGGTGGTATAGACACCAGTATCCCCCTCCACTTTTAAAAAGCTACCCTTATTTGATCCATTGGTCCCAACTCCTAAGCAATATCTGGCAAGTGATTAAACAAACTCTATGAAGACCTAGTCATAAAAGAGTCTTGTTTTGACATAGATCTTGATCCGATGAAACTTTGGATATCAATGTTTGGAAGAAGGGTATCTTAGATATAAAAGTTCCCAAGTTAGGACACACATTGAGGACCTTTTTTAAGGGTGCATCAACCATATGCAATTCTGAATTATGTAACATAATATGATCCTATATTTTACTCATATTAACCATTCATAGTCTCAGTGATATCTTTTACATAATGAGCTGCTGCCACTTTTAGCATACCAGACCACAGATTCCAATTGAATAGCACTAGGCATGCAACACAACAGAAACTTAGAAGCCTAATAAAAAACCGAATGTAACAAGTGACTGAAGTGTCCCCCCCCTCCCACCCGAAAGAACAAGAATGACACTAACGAGAAACCCAGAGACAAGCCTCACGTTCAGAACACATATCTAGGGTAACCCCAAGTGTAATCATCATTATGCCATTTCACTACAAAGATAGATCACTTCTCAAAATGTAAATGGTAACAACATACCATGTCTCAAGATGTAAATGGTATCGTAACAACATACCTGAGTAGTGTCAGGTGACCAAATGAAAGGTAGTAGGACCAAAATTGAAGAAACCAAATACCAGAGGTGCCAAAAATAAAATGATCACAAAACTAGGAGTAATCTAAACTCCTCAGCTATTTCATAACAATTTCAATCCTTCATCAAGTAGTTGGACCCAGCTAATAGTAGAAATAGTAGAGTAGTCACCTGGAAAACTTCCAAGTGGAACTTTGTAGATATTTCACTTATGCAAGTACGAGCAAAGGGAGTCAAATTTTGTTGTACAACCAAGATTGCTTGGAAGACATCTTCTTTTTTCATGCGCTCTGTATAAGTTTTCATTGTCTTAACACCAACCTTTGGCTCCTCTGGAAAGAACACGTATATCTGGAATCAACAAACCAAGAAAATGGCTGAGATATGGGTAGTAAATACTTATGAAATTCTCAGCTATACATTGAATTGATGAAGTGACATACTGTACTAACATACTAGTAGAAAAGTAGTAACTTAAGCCATATAACCTGGAAAAAAATCAATTTTTTGGCTGGAGAAGTAAAACAAACACCGATTTCATCAATTTAAGATTAAAATCTTAGACAAGAAAGCAGAACAAACAAACTGTTGAAAGAGCACACCTGATCAGAACTGTTGTTACGTTTGCCTTTCTGAATTACAAGATCTTCTCTTTTCATGTTCTCACCATACTTCTGAAGGAACTGATGTTTTGACAGATTTATCTCAAAATCTCCAACAAGATAGCCTCTATCGGACAACATTTCCATCAATGTCCTACGAACTCTGAAAATTTTTGAGAGCTCCTCCTCTGATAGAGTCATCTTTGTGCTACTAGATTCAAAAATTCAAAAAAAGAAAAACTTTTATGGTAAAGAATTTGGTAGAACTCCTAGTTACAGCTTATATGCTGAACACTGGACACATCAGACAAGAATTTCAATATGTCTAATTATAACAAGAAACTTTCCATAACTTCTTTAGCTAAAGGTCCCGCCCCTCTAGTGTGGTACCAAGTTTTTAAAAAAATTATCACTACATAATGCATCGACAAGACAGACAGAAAAACTATGTTGAAGACACAAAAAACTTCTCTAGCAAAAACTGCCATTCTGTTCAATAGCTTTGTTGCAGATAAAAACACTAACGAAAAGAAAGATAAATTCAACGGCAATGGTGGACAAGTTGTTAAATAATATAGCATATGTGACACCACAAATTTCTTTAAAACTCTCAACCTATATCCAATATATAAATGCTGTCTCTTCGTCATGGAGATAGAGAGCAATCTTGTTTCGCTAGGTCACTAGATCAAATGATAAAAAAGTAATATCCAAAAGGAATACATATTTCCTAAAATCCCGTAGGAAAGGGATGCCAATTTCATATCTACCCTTTTACTAACAATCATATCATTCTATCAATTTGTACAGGCGTAGTGTTGGCTAACTCTCATATTTAGAAGATGAGAGTTGTTGAAATATGAATATTGAGGTGAATGCATGAGAATACAAGGAAAGATAAAAAGATTAGGATTGAAGATATGTGGGACAAGGCGGGAATGGCTCCATAGCAAACAAGATAAGGGAACTGAAAGACAAGTGATTCGAGTACGTGAAAAAGATATGAGTAGATGCCCCAACATAAAGATAGAAACTTCTCTTTTTCACTTACAATTCTATTAAAAGAAATGAAGGATCAAAAACACACCTAAATTATCCCCATTGTTTAACTTTCATATCTGAACTATCCGGTATGTGAGTTTCCTATCTGAACTATCATCAAAAGTTTATAGAAACAAACTATCAGTTATTTACTTTATTCTACCTAAACAACTGATAGTTGAACTGTGTTTCAATAAATATTACATGATAGTTTAGGTAGAAAACTCACTCACCTAGTACTTAAGCTATGAAACTCAAAATAATGTATACTTTAGGTGTATTTTTGACGCAAAACAAACAAACAAAACACTCGATTAAAATCATACCGTAAGCACAACTTCCATCTATTCAAAAGAAAGTGATAAACAATCCACTTACAGTTACAGATACCCAATACCCATATAAACCCACATTAGAAACTTCCCCAAAAAAACCGAATCGGAGCAAAACTAAATACCACTACAGCTTTACTATTATGTATCAGCACAAAAAAAAAATTAAAAATAGAAGCTAAATATCACTTCGACCAATTGAATTAACGTCTAAAAACTAGTCAAATTAAAAGACACAGTGGGGAACTTACGTGTATCAACGGCGGCTTCGTCGGCGGTGTCAACGGCGGTGGAAACGGCGGCGGCGATACTGAGAAGGAAGAAGTAACGGTGGCGCCTTTTCAAGGGTTTTTTTGTTGGTTTAGTTCAGTTTCCTCTTTGTGAGAAGGAGAAGGAAATGAAACATATTATTTATACTCAAACTTTATTTTAAAAATTAAACTCCTTTCTCAATTTGAAAAATAATTATTTTTTTATTATCTTAATTTATTTTTTTAAATATCTATCCTGCCCTTATATAATCAATATTTTTTCTTTATACTTCTTTTAAAATCATACTTTTTTCATAATTTATATAACAATTTTTTTATTAAAAAATATTCATTTTATCTAAAAAAAGAAAAAAAATATTGATTGAGTATATAATTTAATGTTATTTTATAATAAAATAAATGAACAAAATTAAAGATAATGTTATTAATTTTAATGAAATCTATAATGTGATAACTCTATAAACATATTTTGATACAAGTAATAAAAAATTAATTAATAAAAATAAAGATATTTCATAATAATTTCTTAAATGATTATCTATTTACATTATACAATAAATTTTAATTATAATTTTAAAAATATTTTATTAATGACAATTAAAATTTATTTGTCTACATAGATAATAGAGACTAAGAGATAAACATAACTGCATAAGCTTGACCTCTTAATTTGGTTTCAGTAGTCTTCTACGCCCTCAAATATTAGGCGTACACAAACAGACATTTAAACTTTTAAAAAGTTGAAGATGTAGACGCTTTACAAGTTATATTCCAAAGGAATGGGAATAGTGATACAATACCAATTATCATTCGAAAACCAAACAAAGAGCAATATTTGAAGTGGTATACACATTCTATGTGACAATTCATGCGAGAGACATTCGAACTATTTATATTATACCATGTAGAACATATATCACACTACGCGCAGGACACATGTGTCTATTTGTCAACATTATAGAAGTTTAAATGGTTCGTTGTGCTCACTCATAAGTTGGAAGGAATAGATGTCAACTAGTGTCAAGTTAAAGGGTATTACATTACTATATTATGCCTAAGAGATAAGTAAAACTTAAATATGCACACATAAATACATTTATACGACATACGTAAATATATGTAATACTGAAATACTAATAATCATAAAAAACTAAAATTAGATTTTACAACAAACTTTTAACTTATGAAACTAATGAGCTTAAATAAAATCTATAAATACAAAGGTTAAATAACAAAATGTTTTATGTATAACATAAAAAAAATCATTACATAGATGAAGGAATAAAAAAGACGAGGTTAAAATAGACTTTGCATAAAATAAAGGGGCACAATGATTAATTCTCAAAGTCGAGGGGAAATTTGATTTTTAAATCAAAGTTTGGAGGTATAAATGATTTTCACCTTTATATATAGGGAAAAGACTCAAATATGCCATCGAACTTTGAAAAAAGACTCATTTATGCCATCCGTTAAAAGTTTGGCTCATTTATGCCATTACCGTTTGAGAAAAGGCTCATCTATGC
>JBCEWC010001810.1:0-38178 GCA_038996855.1 Solanum aculeatissimum | reverse complement strand
CTATGATGGCTTGATCGAGGGTCTTCGGGTCCTCTTTCGCCATGTCACATCTAGGCCCCCTATCCGGGTCGTGACACCTTGCCTCAACCCTCTTTCCACTGATAGTACCAAACATTTGCCACATCCTTAAGTTGGTATGCAGCAAGCTTAACTCCCTCAATTTCCGTCGCATGCATGTCCTTCAAAACCTTCCACATCTCATCAATAAAATTATGGAGGTTCTTCCTCAACCTTTGACCCTATGAAGACCGGTGGATTCATCCTCAGGAAATCCCTAAGTCTGGTCACGGCAGTTGGCTATTGAGAACTGAAACTAGTAGACCGTGAACTCTGATTCCCACTCTGAGTAGCTACCAGCTTGATGAGTATGGTAATTGCTCCTCTGAAGTTGACTTGTGTAGTAGGGGTAAATAGATTAATAGGCACCTGTGAGACCCCATGGCTCTGGATGGTTGACCCCGACCCCTTGTCTCTATCTGAGTAGGCACCTCTAGTGGGGGATTCTCAGCAATGCTAGCTGAAACATCTCTTTAGGTGGCGATACGCTTAGGAGGCATGATCTGCAACGCGTAACACATGAATTAGAAAAAGGTCTTAACAGAGTTGAACTCTGTCGCATGAACAAAGAATATCAAAGAAATGTAACCATTCCTATTGACCCATAGCCTCTTATTTATAAAGTGTTGTGCACAACACACCCATAAACAAGACTCTATGAGGCACGGCTTCATAGACTCCCTAGGACTCTTGAACTTTGGGCTCTGATACCAAATTTGTCATGCCTCGAGAAGGTACCCTTAGTGTGGCTAGCACTCTAAGAACCATTGTTGATTCCCTAAGAGAACCACCTGGCCACATCATCACGTCAACTCGACAGTGAAAGAATACTCCATCAAGAACATCAGTTAGATAAATCAATCTCTTATTTAAAAGAAATAGTTCAAATGACCAAGTTTGGAAATAAAATAAAAATCAACAAATTCTCTACTCGATGTCTATGAAGCCTCTTTCTCTAAATATTTGGATGGTACCATGACAGGCCATGTCTACCCCAATCAAAGAAATAAATAAAATGTACTCGAATAAAAGATAAAATCTCCTCCGAACAGTAAGGAGGGCTTACCAAATCTAGATGCAAGAAAGCTAGACCTTAACGATGCACCTACTAAAGTCCTCTATCACTTGTATCTACATCACTAAAGATGCAAACCCAAACAGAAGTTAGTATATGGAATATACTGGTATGTAAAATAGCTCAAGGAAACAGGAAAAGCTCAACTCAACTCAGAATTCAATCATTATCTCATGACTCAACTCAATATATATGCAAGTTTTACATAGATTATGCTTTGAAAATAGACTCAGTGTTATGCAACTCAGTTTAAAACATAATATGCTCAATCAAAGTCTGTTTAGGAGTTTCTTTTAACCAACATCCAATCTCCACCACCTTTAATTTGGTGATACACAATGAAGGCAACGTCATTGCCACACCCATCCTAAACTTGCCGAGGTAAAGGATGATCAGCCCTCTCTCTCTCTTAGATCTGGAACAACTGTCCATTATTTTGGGACATAAGTCACCAGAGTTAACTGTACGGCTATCCTACATTGTCAATGTAGTTTACAAATTAGAGTAATTATGTACTCAAACCCATATCGATTCTTAATACTCCTCCCAAAACTAAATTATGCTCATCACAATCAAACAAACTCATCTTATCTTAACTTAGTTACTCATCAACACAACTAATTAGGAAAATCAATCATATATACCGTTAAGACTCAAATTCTAACGGTCATTTGGACTCCACTCAATTAGGCCCATCAAATAATATAAGTAAGATGCTCAATGGTCATGCAATTATAATGCAACATGCTCCTCATGCTCAATTAATACTCAGTTTATTCAACTCTAACAATCACAATCGCGGACTTAATATGATCAAAGCAATAAAAGTCATATAGAATTATGCAATTCATACTAAGTAATGTGAATCTTATACCTCAAATCTTATGTAACTAGAAAAAAACACATTGACTCATTCACAAATAAGCATTAATACTTAAAATAGTTGCAAATAACCAAAGGATCTGGATCATAGGATTTTTCAATACTCAATAAACATAAATTGACTCAACAATGAAAAAGGGCATATGGACGGACTCAGTCCTACGCTTTAGGAGGCCTTACATACCTAGAATTACAAAGAACGGTCAAATCATCAATGATCCTCAAACTCATACTCAAAACCCTCGCTCTTCTCTCTTATTTGATGCTCTTAAGAATTCCTAAGTATGAATGAAGGGTAATTACACCTAGGGCTCTGATATAGGACTTAAACTAAGTCCAAAACGTTGAAGATTCAAATTAAAAGGGGTAGAAAAAGATAATAATGCCCCTCTTAAAGTTGTCTAGTGGACCTACAAAACCCCTTTTATGGGCTGTAAGTGGCCCTTCGTAGATGAGAGGGTCCCAAAAATCAAGCTACTAGAATCAAACCTGGAAACTATGAAACTCTTTCTATGGGTCGTACTATAGTTTACGGGTCGTCTAATCACTTGTGAGTCAAGGTTCAAAAATCTTGGTTTTCTGGGTCTTCAACCTATGAAGCAAGACTTACGGGCCGTCTGATAACTCGTACCTCATTATCCAAAAACAGTTGATTTTCAACTCATAAAACTTATTCCATTGGTCGTAGAACAATGTACGGTCTATAAGTCATCTCGTACATGGGTCTCAGACTTAGAAAAATTTCATCAAGTCATAAGGGTGACCTACGATGCCTCATCTATGGGTCATATATTACTCTATGGGTTGTAGGTGGCCTATGTGGTTTCTTTCTAGTGATTCTTCTCAATCAATTTCTCAATTTTCTCTAGGTCTCTTCTCATACTAGGTGGAATGAATTTGGGGGTGTTACAGGTACCTCTACCATACTTGTAGCATCACATTCCTTCCAAGCCAACATCTTAACATCAAACATACACTACAACTAGACTCTTAGAGTAAATATCCAACTACGACTATCACTGTCATAATGTTATCTCCTTCTTCACACCACTTCTCAAAATTCAAGCTTAGGGCCTAGTGCTAACATGTGTATCACATATTTCTCACATATTATACCAACTTATAACTACTAGGTAACAATTTACGAACATAGGCCCACTAAAATCCCATAGCAAATACTCGATCAACACATCCCCTCTTCATAACTCAAGTACTATTCACCCATTCACTATACCTCCTTATGTGGCTATGCTCATAACTTATTGAATCTTATGGGCTCTCACTTCGAAATCATAAGCCTAGTTTAGATCTGTCACATTGAAAGCAGTTTGTTCTCCTATTCAAACTTTATAATTTGGCCTCACTAATACTATGGCACATCAACATAAACCTCTTTCTAGGTTGAGCACACTCCAACTCATCCTAACAATAATTCTTTCTCTACACCTTATCATGAAAATCAAATGGTACTTACTACTCTTTCGTCAAAACTTATAGAAATCGACTCATCACCTCATTACTTACCTAATAGATACATAACTCTTGTTACAAGCCTCAATAAACCATCACTCTCACTATCTGGTGTCTTCTTTTTTATCGTCGCCCTTCTAACTCTAGGATGACTCAATTCTACTTATGGTTTACAAGATCTCAAATCACACTCCCTCAGGCGGTGATATCAAACTTTTAGAGACAGTTTTCTCTCTCAGGGATAACATCGGAAGCAAGTATTGGATAAGAGAGTATGTGATGCATCTTGATCTCACTCAAACTCACAATTCATATGAATAAAAGTGCATTCTTTTGAATGAATCAACTCAGCAGACTAGTTCACTTCTCTTAAGCCTAGTGCAATCTCTCTACTATTTTGAGTACTTTATCATAGAAGATCTCATCAGTAGGGATCTAAAAATTATTATCTCTATCACCTTGTAGAGCAACACATGAGTCATCATAAGTTTCTTAGGTAATAGCTCTATCACACGATTCAGAATATGAAAGAAGGAAAACTTTGCTTAAAGGTTAATAGTCCCTCATTTCCAGAAGTGAGGCCCTCAAAACCATAAATAAGATCTTATAGACACGGTTTTATAGACACCCTAGGACACTTGACTTCTATGTTCTGATACCAAGTTTGTCATGGCTCGAGAGAATACCCTTGGCATGGCCGGCACTCAAAAAGCATTGCTAGTCCTCAAACAAACCACTTGGCTCAACCACTCATTCATCAACAATGAAAGACTCAGTTTATGTACAAAAAACATTCTAGTGGGCTCATCAATCAATGACTAAATAAAGTAAGGTATAAAAAATGATAAATCAAATCAATTTAATATTGTGAAAATAGTTTAAAGAGTATAATTCTTTAAAATGAAACATCAACTCTAATCTATCATTGTCTATAAAGCCTTTATATCTAAGCATCTAGATGGTGTCAATGACAGGTTCATGGTGTTGTGTCTCACTCTGCACTTATGCTTAGCACATACCCCTACTAGGAGGTTTTGAAGCGGTCGTACTCAAGTATTTATCCTAACATGGGTTAGGATCATTCTTACGAGGAATATGGTAGACCCCGTATTAGCAAACTTCTATAAATTGACTTGATGTACTCTAACATCTCCCAGAATAAGAAAAATAAAAATAAATAAAACAAAGGGGGAAGGGTTTGCGATAGAAATAAATTCTAAACTATAACTATAATAGCAAATTATTTGTAATCAGTACAGAAACGAACTAGGGTGACGTGTTCCCCATGACTCCCTAACTAAGTGTTCTTGGATACTCGTGACTCTTTTCTGGTGTGTAGGTGCAGGACAGTAAGTTAAGTTCTCATAAATCCTTGATTAGGCATCTAGGTGAATTTCATTATATTACTAGATCGATCTCTGTGATGTGGCATTACCAACCCTTACTTTTCATCCCAGACTAAAACTACTACCCCTAATAGCCTGATTAGTTGAGAAAAAGATAATCAACCTCTGTTAATTACTTTTTTTCCTATTCATCACCTCCTAGATCGAGTAGGTGATATTAGGAGAGTTCTAACATAGGCCTTCTATTAAAAATCAGTTAAATTGAATAAGTTAATTAATACATCCTAAACACCATCTAAGAAATTGTAAATAATCCAATTTTATCTTAGTTAGTTCCTCATGGTTTTCACAACGCTAGTTGTGGATTTAGCCACGTATACTTGAGGATTGATCAGAAATCATGTAAGAAGAATACAAAATTTAATAACTAATGCAACAAGAATTGATGAATGAAATTCGAAATCTCAATGAAATTGCAAACATTGATTAATTGAATCATAAAATATTATTCACAAGGATATATGTTATGTTCTAAGATGTTCTCTGTTCAACTATATCTGATAAAAACCTAAGAAAAAACTATTTATAGTACTTAAAATACAAAGTTAAAACGAAATAGGAAAATTGTGTTGACACTGGTCATGAGCACCCTTTATAGCTCCTAGGAAAGTTCACGGCTCATGAGATGGGGTCTCGTGGAATGTGGTTGAAGATATTGGAACTCTGCGCGAAACCTCCTTCATGAGTTGTGAAGTATTCCACAACCCATGAAGGGTTTCGTCTGAGCCACTTTCAGCAACTCTTTACTTTCTGTTTCTTCAGTTCACGACCTCACTCTATGACTCGTATGTTAGTCTATGACTCATGTTAGGATCTCGTAGAGTGGGACTGCCTACTCGGCCCCTTATTATAACAACAAAAGAAACCCCCTCTATGACTCATAAAATGACCCACGACCCGTAGAGGGTCTCGTAAACTGCCAATTTTCTGCAGAAACTATACTTCAAGCTCAGAACCATGCCAACACTAAAATCCTACAAAAACAAACAAAATAAAGATCAAATCTACTAACATCGCTTTGAGAACGCAAAAAATTCCAAGTTTTAAGCATTAAAAGTGTTGTATTTTGGCAGCACATCAACACCCTCAACTTAAAATTATTATTTTTTCTCAAGCGACGGACTCAATCTACTTAAGCAGCACAGAGACACAGAAATCAACTCAATGGCACAGAATACATCAAAATCTCAATAGATACCCAAATCTCCTCAAAACACAAATCAGTTAGTTATCCAGTAAACCAATGCAAACTGTAAAATTCCAGTAGGGCAACTATGACAAGCCATGCAACCACAAATAAGCAACTTATCACTAAATTAGTCAAGTATCACAATGCAAATTCAAGTGCCTTCACAGAAAAAAGTTCCATTAACACTATGGGTGATATTTTCAGTTTAAGTTCATTAGGACTATATCAAAACACTCACTCTCACAAAATATATTCAACTACTGTACTTAATAGCATATGTTTGCCCCTATACTCTAAACTTATGGCCTGTTGACTAGTCGGACTAGGATCACATTAGGACTTTTTTAGTTTGCAATGTAGGCTTAGAGGGCTTTGGAATGACTATATGGATTACATAGTGACTACAGCCCTCCTTGATACTGCATTATTTACCACTTTCACCTACCAACCTATCACTTTTCTTTTCTTCTCCCCTTCTCCAATTTTTTTCAATTGTTGAAGGGTGCATTGTTTTATTCTTTCTAGCACTTTATACTTATTCATGTACACTATTTTGAACTTTGGAAAATTAATCATTTTTTTCTTGCACTCTTTTTCATTCCTTTTCTTCCCTTCTCTATATCACTAAGCATTTTCCCTTCTTTTATGACTTCTCCTTACACCAGCCACCCTCAACTTAGGCTTTTGACCTAAGCTGAGGTGTACAATATCTAACCTTCGAATCAGGGCCACTTGTTGGGTAGCCAATGCCTAAGTTGAGGTTCAAAGTGTTCAAGGCAAGAACAGGGCCGAATTTGGGATTTATCATTTATAAAGGTCTAAGATATTAAGTGTTTACAAAGAATAGGGTCAATGTTAAGCTCAAAATAAGGACCAAGGGATAATCAACATCTTTGGTTGGTTGTATTTAATCTCAGTGGGCTAAATTAGAAGAATGGCCTAAGATCCTTTCCTAACTAACTAACCTAAAGTCTAAATCCTAAGTAACAGGGCAAGTTTTGAATTACAGCACAGTAGAGAATCATGCAATTTCGCTCACTCACTCATGGCTCTACTTTACATGTTTACACAACTTATCAGATCATGCTTTTTATTACAGTCATACACTTGTCATAACAAACACTATCAGGATAGCCTAATCATGTGTGGTCACTATTAAACTAACAAAACAAAATTTTGGTGGGTATCATTTTTATAAATCATACACTTGTCAGAACAAACACTATCTTGATAGCCTAATCATGTGTGGTCATTATCAAACTAACAAAACAAAATTTTGGTAGGTATCATTTTTACACAAAATTTTACTATGCCATGGATATCAATACTATGTACTACACATGCTACCTAAAACATCCTAAACATGTTGGTTCAACATAAAATAAAATTCGCAGGGAAAGAACATAGGCAAGAAAACCCTTTGGAATCAAAAATTGGGTTTGTTATACGCCAAAATTACTCAGACTTCACTGAGGTCGTATAGCCGCCCACACCCCATGAAAAATAATGTGCATTGTCCTCAATGCACGAGAATAAAATATAAGGAACTGGGATCAAAAGAAACATATCTAGGCACCTATGCACCTCTCTCTATCTTGGGTTACCTCCCAAGTAGCGCCTGATTTATTATCGCGGCACGACTCAGTCCACTTGAGTACTTAGACTTCCTCAAGTATCCATTCTTCCACTGTTTTAATTTCTTCTTCATTGCCAAGATACAACTTCACTCTTTGACCATTCACCTTGAATGTAGAGCCATCTCCTTTCTCTAAGTCAATAGCTCCATTACTGAATACTTGTGCTATTACGAATGGTCCCGTCCATCTAGAGCTTTCCAGGAAAAAGCCTCAATCGGGAGTTGAAGAGCAAAACCAGGTCTCCAGGTGAAAAATGGTGATTCTCAATGTGCCGGTCATGTTATAGCTTCATACGTTGCTTATACAGGGCTAAACTCCCATATTCCTTTAGGCAAAATTCATCAAGCTCATTAAGTTGGTTCAGCCTTACGGTGGTGACCTCCTTTTAGTCGAGATTCAACATTTTGAATGCCCATAATATTTTGTGTTCAAGTTCTACCGGCAAATGACACGCTTTCCCAAAGACCAGTTTGTACGGCGACATCCCGATGGGTATTTTGAATGTTGTGCGATATGCCCATAATGCATCATTTAGCTTTCGTGACCGGTTAGTTTGGCTTGCATTCACTGTTTTGTACAAGATCTGCTTAATCTCCCAGTTTGACACCTTCACTTGCCCGCTAGTCTGGGGATGATAAAGGGTCGTTATTCTATGCTTCATTCCATATTTTCTAGTAGTGCTTTGAATAGCCGATTGTAGAAGTGCAATCCTTCATCACTAATGATGGCTTGAGAGGTACCAAACATGGAAAAGATGTTCTTTTTTAGGAATGTTGTGACACTTTTACCTTCATTGTTGGAAAGCGCTACTGCTTCCACCTATTTTGACACATGATCTATAGCAACCAGGATGTATTTATTCCTATGCGAGTTCACAAATGGGCCCATGAAGTCTATCCCCTATACATCAAATAGTTCAATCACCAATATGGGATTTAGAGGGAGCTCCTATTAATGGGAAATTGCCCCTTCTCTTTGGCATCTATTGCATTCCTTTGCATAGTCATGAGCATCTTGGTGGATCATCGGCTAATAGTAGCCACACTGTAAGATTTTGTATGTTGTTCGAGCTCCACTATGATTCCCACCTACCAATGATGAGTGGAATTCCTCTAGGATACTTATCATTTCTGCCTCTAGGAGACAGTGGCGAATGATCCCATATGCACATACATGGAACAAGTACGGATCATCCCAAAAGAACTTTCGCACATCTGCCATTAACTTGCAGCGCTAGTGAGTGTTCATATCGGGTGGCACAATGTCACTAACCAAATAGTTTACAAAGTCTACAAACTATGGTATTAAGTCATGTGATACTTCTAATACCCATTCATCAGGAAAGGGATCATCTATCTCAGCTCCATCATCGAACTTCACCATATCCTCTTCTTCCAATCTGGAGAGATGGTCTGCCATCTGGTTTTCTATCCCCTTTCAATTGATTACTTCAAAGTCAAATTCTTAGAGAAAAAAGATCCATCTAATCAATCTTGGCTTCACATCCTTTTTTGAATTAGTTTTCTCAATGTCGAGTGATCTATGTGAACATTGAACTTAGTCCCCAAAAGGTATGATCTGAACTTTTCAAAGGCGAAGACTACTACAAGCAACTCTTGTTCTATGATAGTGTAATTTTTCTATGCTAGATTCAGAGGTTTGCTGGCGTAGTATATCGGATGCTGCATTTTCTCATAACGCTATCCCAACACCACACCCACTGCATTTCCACTGGCATCACATATGATTTCAAATGGCTTGGACCTGTCTAGAGCAATGATAATAGGAGTCGATATCAACTTCTGCTTCAACCCCTCAAATGCTTTAAGACATGCATCATCAAACACAAACTTGGTCTCCTTTTCAAGCAGCTTACATAGCGGGTGTGCGATCTTTGAAAAAGCCCTTGATGAAATGTCTACAGAATCCTGCATGGCCTAGAAATCGTCTCACCCCTTTGACAAAAATAGGTGGGGGAAGCCTTTCGATCACCTCCACCTTAGCCCTGTCAACCTCAATGCCTTTGCTAGCGATCCTGTGTCCTAGCACTATGCCTTAACCATAAAGTGATATTTCTCCCAGTTTAGAACAAGATGACACTTTTCACACCTTTACAGCATAGCATGCAGATGTTTCAACCAATCTATAAAGGAGCAGCCTACCATACTAAGTCATCTATGAATACTTCAATTGTATCTTCCACCATGTCTGAGAATATGGACATTACACATCTCTGAAATGTTGTTGGTGCACTACATAGCCCGAATGGCATCCTTCTAAATGCAAAGGTGCCATATAGGCATGTAAATGTGGTTTTCTCTCGGTCCCCTAGGGCAATGGAGATCTGATTGTACCCTGGGTAACCATCGAGAAAGAAAAACTAGCCTTTGCCTGCCAATCTAGCGAGTATTTGGTCCATGAACGACATTGAGAAGTGATCCTTATCAATTGAAGCATTAAGTTTGCGGTAGTCCATACAGACCCTCCATCCAGTGACTGGTCACATAGGAATCAACTCATTGCATGCATTAGGGACTATATTGATGCCACCCTTTTTTGGAACACACTGGACTGGGTTAACCCACTCGTTGTCGGCTATAGGGTATATTACACCAGCATCCAACCACTTGATAATTTATTTCCGCACAACCTCCTACAAAGGTGGGCTGAGATGTTGTTGGTGTTCCACACTCGGCTTATACCCTTTTACCAATTAGATTTTATGAGTACATATTCCAGGTGGGATGCCAAGGATATCTGTGATTATCCATCCAATAGCCTTTTTCAATTGCTGCAAAACTGCTACAAATGTATGTTCCTGCTGGGTTGTTAGATCTAATGCCACTATAACTGGTAGTGTGTTTTTAGGATCCAAGAATGCATATTTCAAATAGGGTGGAAGGTCCTTCAACTCCAGTTTTGGTGGTGACTCAATGGAAGGCTTTGTGGGTGGTGACTCCCAATTCATTAAGTCCAGATCAAGCTTAGCTTTTCTCCAGGGGAGACCCTAAAATTCTAGAGCTTGAACTGTCTCATCATAGTCGGGGATTCCCTCACTACTAAAGTTCATATGCAAGGCTTCCAAAGGGTCAACACCCAGCCTCTCTTCAATCGGCACTTCAAGTTCGTCTTTATCATCCTTTTAGTCTAGATCGGTCTGAACCATCTTTGGTTAAACCTAATTCCTGTAATGACACAAAGACACAAAACAGCATAACATATAAAAGATAAAGAATAATCTATCAAATTAAAGTGTGCTAATCAAGTCTAGCTGTATTTCCCAGCAATGGCGCCATTAAATATTGTATCATACTCCGTACTTACACTTAGCACACACCCATACTAGGAGGTTTTGAAGTGGTCATACTAAAGTATTTAACCTAACATGGGTTAGCATCGTTCCCACGAGGAATATGGTAGACCCTAAATTAGCACACTTTTGTAAATTGACTTAATGTACTCTAATATCTCCTAGAAGTAAAAAAATAAAAATGAATAAAACAAGGGGGGGTGGGGGAGGTTTGCGATAGAAATAAATTCTAAACTATAACTACAACAGCAAATTGTTTGTAATCAGTAGAGAAACGAACTACGGAAATGTGTTCCCCATAACTCCCTAACTAAGTGTTCTCGAATACTCGCAATTCTTTTCTAGTGTGTAGGTGTAGGACAGCAAGTTAAGTTCTTCTAAATTCTTGATCGGGCATCTAGGTGAATTTCATAACATTACTGGATCGATCACTTTGATGTGGCGTTACTAACCCTTACTTTTCATCCCATACCAAAACTACTACCCCTAGTAGCCTGATTAGTTGAGAAAAAGGAAATCAACCTCTGTTAATTACTTCTTTTCCTATTCCTCACCTCCTGGATTGGTCTAACGTAGGCCTTCCATTAAAAATCAGTTAAATTGTAGAAGTTAATTAATACATCCTAAACACCATCCAAGAAATTACAAGTAATTCGATTTTATCTTAGTTAGTTTATCATGATTTCCACAACCCTAGTTGTGAATTTTGCCAAGCATACTTGAGGTTTGATCAGAAATTATTTAAGAAGAATACATAATTTAATAACTTATACAACAAGAATTGACAAATGAAATCCAGAATCTCAATGAAATTGTAAACTTTGATTAACTGAATCACAAAATATTGTTCACAAAGATATATGCTATGTTCTAAGATGTTCTTTGTTCAACTATATCTGATACAAATCTTAAAAACCTATTTATAGTACTTAAAACACAAACCTGAAACGAAAGAGGAAAATTGTGTCAGCACTGGTCACGAGCACCCTTTACGGCTCGTAGAATAGTTCATGGCTCGTGAGTTAGGGTCTCGTGGAATGTGTTTGAAGCTACTAGAACTTTGCACAAAACCTCCTTCACAAGTCGTTAAGTATTCCACGACCCGTGAAGGGTTTTATCTGAGTCACTTTCAGCAACTCTTTACTTTCTGCTTCTTCAGTTCATGACCACACTCTATGAATCATATGTTGGTCTATGACTCATACTAGGATCTCGTAGAGTGGGAATGCCTTCTCGGCCCCTCATTGGAACAACAAATGAAACCCCTTCTACGACTCGTGGAATGACCCACTACCCATAGAGGATCTCATAAACTGCCAATTTTTTGCAGAAATTGTACTTCAAGCTCAGAACCAAGCCAACATTAAAATCCTACAAATACAAACAAAGAAAACATCAAATCTACTAACATCGCTTTGATAACGCACAAAATCTCAAATTTTAAGCATTAAAAGTATTTATTTTGGCAGCACATCACATGGCTACCTAAAATCAAAATGAAGTGTTAAACTCAAAGCAAAAAAGATAAATTGGGTATCCTCTAAATGTAGGGGAGGACTCACCAATCAGCTGAATGTGAAAAGATCCTCAACGAAACGTCTGTTGATGACCTCTAATACCCATCTCTGCATTATACAATGATACAGTCTAAATGGACATCAATATATTGAATATACTGGTATGTAAAATGGTTGGAAAGGAAAGGACATAATCAAAGATACTCAACTCAACTTAGTAAAACATGCAAGTTTAAGAGTAAGGTTATGATTTGAAAATAAACTCAATAATATGCAACTCATGCCAAAACAAATCAATCAGTAAGTGGGAGATTCTCTTAACCGAATATCATCACTATCTGAGTGAGTGATGATCCAACGAAGCGATATTGTTGCCACATCCATCCAATATCATTCTAGGGCAGAAGACATCCCATCAATGGATCCAGTAAAAATCTCTATAGGGACTTCATAGTTATGGCCTATTTTTATCCTATGCTAGTGGCATAGTTTATGGTATTTAAGTTATTTATACTCTAACTCAAATCGGTGTTCAATACCACTCTCAAAATATGTGCTCATATCCATCAAGTGAGTAGATTACTCACAAACATCTCATCAAGTTTCATTGAACTTTAATGTAAATATCAAACTCATCTTAAAACATCATCATCTTCCATCAATAAATATATTTTGAAAAATCATTTATATCATCATCAAAATATTTATTCAAAATGTCATTTAAACTCAATGCTCAGTTTCATCAAAAACTCATTTCATGCACCATATCATCAAAACATTTTCCTCAAAATACAATATTTTGAATTCAATAAAATACATATATAGTATTAGTTTAAATTACTCTTTCACCAATGCATATCAAAGTCATTATCTTTACTCGAAACATGCAAAATCTTGATTTAAAATAATACTTTATGTAATGCATGAAAATTATCAATCTCAATTCGACATAATGCATAAAATCAAATAAAATCCTCAATTAGGAGTCATGTGAATGAAGACATGAACATACATCCAAATCAAATACTCAACTCATGAACATCATCAATACATTTTTGTATATAAAAAAACTCCATAGGATAATAGATAACTCAAGAATGCGATCCAAGAATTTCAAAAACTCAAACTCAACTCAAATCAAATCAATGGACATGAAGAAGTGCGTGGATGAACTCAATCCAATGTTGTATTAGCCTTACATGCCTTGAAGATTTGGATTCTAAAACAGCTTGGAATAACTCATAAGACTCTCGAAATCCTAGCCTCTCTTCTCTTCTTCGCTCAAAGTCTCTTCTTAGTTATAAAATAATAATGACTTAGGAATGGGTTAAGGATCCCCTTTTAAGTCAAAAATGACTTGTATTAAATGTGGGTTAAATTTAGGAAGGGTGGAGAAAGTTTGGAATGCCGCTCAAAAGATTAAAACTTTTGAACTTTGGTGGAACAGGTCGGTGAACTAGGTTCGCGATGCGGACTTGTTCCCTCCATATTCATTTTTTTTGAAATTTTTTTGATCAATTTTCTGATCCCATATAAAATAATGAGACCAAAATTAAGTGGAAATTCATGATAAGTCTGTGATGTGGACATGTCACGCACTTTTTTAGAATTATATTTTTGCCCCAAAAAGTTATCTTTTGATTTGGTTGCTCTAAAATTCAACCAAGACCATTTTCCCACATAAATTTTTATGTTGATTGTGATTCCGGCCTCAGGTTTGGCAAAACTTTTGGGAAGATGTGTTAAGCAAGTGTTCCCTCATATAAGGGTATTTTGATAATTTTATGGGGTATAACAGTGTTTATGTGTATATATTGTGTTGTGCTAGGACTTTTTTGAGTTGAGGAGTGTAGTTCAATGGTATGTAGTTGGTTTTATAAAAGTACTTGTGTTCTTCATTGCTTTACTTTAGGTTTAGTTTCTATTTGTTGAGTATCATGTTGTTTGGTGCTCACCCCTTGCTATATTTTTGTACATTGTGAGCCCGGTCCCTCTTGATAGATTTTCCTAGTGCCAGGATCAAGCTTCTAGATTTCTTGAGAGGTAGTTACTTGTCTCTTCTGCAAGCCCTCGGTGATTATTCATTATGTTATCTGTTCTATTTGAGGACTAGACATTGAGACTTGTATTTCCTTTGACTATTATTATGTAGAGGCTTGTACATGTGACACCAGTTCTAGGATGATTTTAGTTTGGGTTATTTATGTTTATCTTCTACTTTAGACTTTTTATCTTTTGCTCGTTATTTTATTGAATTGTTTTCACAACCTAAGACTAGGACCTAGATGTGACATAGAGAATGGGAACCCGAAAGGATCTCAAACAAGCCTCTTAAGTATACGTGGCACATCCTTAGTTCGCGAAAGCATAAATAGACAACCATCACATAGCAAATAATTTTTAAGGGAAAGCGGGGCTTTGGACTCACGTTATGGGGATGTTTTAGGGAAGAGGATTAACATGTATCACATAGCAAGAAAAGTCTACGGGGCGGGTAAGTATGACTCACGCTATGGGGATAGATAGGGACTTGGTACTTTCTCCTCAACACCAACATACAACAAGCACATAAGGGAATAAGGACTAAGGGAACTCTTCCATAATTACATAATCATAAGGATCCAAGCTCATACGTATATAGCATATTCGTATCCAAAAACACCTCTAATCATGAATAGAACGGGGGACAAGACATCTCTCAGGCTCACCCTCAAAAGATAGTATCCAAAAATAGACAAGTCTAAATAAATGAATGAAAGTAAATGATATTGTCCTCAGATGTGGAGGACTCACCAATAGCAACTTCACTCTAACTGTCTAGCCACGTGGAGGAGGAGGATAGATGTGTGCTCCGATTCCTACATGGTTAGATCATGTAGGCAAAACAATGTGTTAGTACTTAGAATGTACTAAGTATGTGGGATATAAATGCAACAAGGGACATAAATCGTGAGTAGGCAATATGCATGATCATAACAATTAGTATACACTTAATATGACATGAATGACATTGATTAATTAAACATGCATGTGAAATCATCAATTTACGTGGCAATATATACATAGTAGGAAGGGACCATAATCGACATATAAGACCAAGCGAGCTACTACTTGGAATTTTGGTGTTTGCTCCACACCGTACATGGAGTGGTCTACTTTGTTAGTGCAAACCAAACACAATCCTTATGCCATGGACTTTTCGGAGAGTGCTATCACCTTATGGTATGGCTTTTTTAGTGGGTTTTACGTGATGTCGTTACCTTATAACATAGCCTTTTCGGTAGGTTTAAGCCCATATAGGGAATATTAATATCATACCTATGAAGGCACATAGTTTAGGGACAATAGAAGACTACCAAGGTCCTCTTGGTGCTAGGTCATAATCCTACAGAATACTTGAAACATAATCATGGCCATAGCATGTATAGTCTTAAAATATCATAATATCATTCTTGGAGTAGCTCATTAAACATAACTTGATTCATCATGGTAGGGCTTTACATCATGCTTATTATTCACATAGTGCCTATGAGCTCATGGCAGACTTGTTAGCCCTCTTATTAATCTCAATTTGCAAAACATGTATATCTTGTCATAGAATATTCATTACTTGAGAAATCTTGACATGCATTCTTTATCAATTCATAGTGAACATGTATACATAAGTTTAAAACCATGTAAATCATGAGTAAATAGCACGAGGGGAGTAAAGTAAACTCAATTGATCATTATTCATAGAATTCATCAAACATAGTTGTAACTTGGTTAGGGCATTATCAAACCCTCATATAAATCATAAATCTTACATGATAATTCACTTCAAAAATAATGCTTAAGGATAAATCATCATGAAATATATAATAATGTCATCATATAAAAAAGTTCATAAAGCTCCCATGAGTATTCATATCTTGGAAATCATAAATGGGAGAGGAATGGTTGGACTAGTAGAGGAAAGACTTCCACAACCAAAACCTAGATACATTGCTTGATAGGAGACGGAAAAACCTTGAAAGATAAAGGAAATCTCAAAACCTTAGCTTAAGTTCTTCTCTTGCAAGCTTGGAGAACTTGGAAGTGTTTGAGAAGATTTTAAGGACTTAGGTTTTTAAGAGAATGAATGGAATGGAGAGGCTTCTGAGTGTATAAGGCTGGAATGAGGGTCATTAGGGAATGAAATGACATAGTATAGGCATCAACTAAATGGAAAAGTTCAAAATTGCTCCTTTAAAAATCTTGCAGGAGGACCATGAGACCCCGTCTATGGGTCATTATCCATTCTATGGGTCATAGATGAGGGTCTCATTTAATGCCATTTTAGAGACTCGAAAGCTTATCTCTGAACCACATTCCACGATTAGACTTACAACCCATATCAGATTTTATAGCCCCTCTAATGCTCCATAGATTGAACTTCTAAAAATTTCCAAATTTCACAAATCTGACCCTCATTCCACGAGCAAGAGTACGACTCATGGAATAATATATGCCTATAAAGGCCTTCGTATATCAGCGGCCTCCCAAACTTGAGCTACTATAATTTTCACACCGGTTCCACGAGCCAAAGTACGGCCCGTAAAAACTCTTACAGCTTATAAGAGCCCTCGTAACCCTTGATACTTGGAAAATTTTCTATGCTTCCTTTTCTTCCCCCAAGTTCATAGGTCTCACGTATGTGTAATCCTATTTTAGTAGAGTCTTGAGGATCAGTGTGGAGATGTCCATTACTTTTTCTTGAGAGGCTATGAATGTTATTAGGAAATTCCCTTTTACTTCTTTCTAATCAAGTCGTGTGTGGATTCTTGTTTAAGTGTTGAGTGGTCGTGTGTTCTTTTGACAGATGATGAGGACTAGATCTATAGTGGTTGTTGGACGAGGGGATACAACCCTCAAGATTGCTACTGGGACCCTAGCTAGGGGTAAAGATCGAGGTCGGGGTCGAAGAGAAGCACTGGCTAGAGACTATAAGCGGGGTATCTCTCCTGAGCCAATTATAGAGCCTAGAGATGAGTAGGTTCCTCCTAATTATTCTGCAGAACCGGTATAATTGGATACACTTCTGAGGGTTTTGAGTATGCTTGAGACCATGGGGCAGCGAAGTAACCCAGTTGACACACTAGGTACTTTTCAGACACAAGTGAAGGTTCAACTTCTGGATCAGCAGCATGCCCCTAAGGCCCAGGTATAAGTGGAACAGCCACCAGTAACACCCATTATTGAGGTTCCTCTAGTAGCTGCCTTGACTGATGATGCGCAGCACAGATATGAGAGATCCAGAAAGATGGATCCACGTCACTTTCAGGGTAGGAATACTGAGGATGCACATGAGTTTTTGATTACTTATAGGGAGTTTCTTAAGGTTGTTGGGTTAGAAGAGACTCATGGTGTTTGATATATTACTCTCCAACTCCGTGTACCAACCAAGGAGTGGTGGAGAGCTTACTCGAGGTCTCTTCCGATTAGGTCTCCTCTGATGACTTGGGAGACATTCTCCAGTGCTTTCTCTGATAGCTTCATCCCCTGTAGTGTCAGAGAGGAGAGTCATTTGAGGTTCGATAGTTTGAGGCAGTGCACTATGATATATTTAGAGTATAAAATTTGTTTCTACCAGTTAGCTTATAGCATGCTACAGTTATTTTTCTTGCTGAGGCAGAGAGAGTTCACCGATTTATGAGGGGGATGACTTATTCTATCAGACAATAAGTATTTTAGGTGTCTAGAGATGGAGCATCTTTTCAGTCAATGGTTAGTATAGCCAAGGAAATGGAGCTTATGGAGAGAGAGACGAGTTTGGGGACCCCAAATACATTTGGATAGTTCTTGGATGCCTAATTTGGAGACAGAGGTATGACTAAGGGAGGTATATCATTCCAGATCCATAGGATCCATGCAGCTCTACCAATATCTAAGGGAAGATGGGGTTCTCATGATTCTTATAGTTTAGGCCATAACATCTCTAGTACACAGCAGAGGCCTATGGGCTGAGGTGGTTATAGTATTCCTCTTGTTCCTTCACAACAGTCGTCCACCCCTAAATCATATTATGGTTGTCGATCTCCAGATCATATGGTTCGATAGTCTCCAATGTAGACTCGTATTAGGCCCCACCGCTCTTATTCTATAGCATTTATCGGGGATCTGATAGCGTCAGCTCAAGGTACATCCCCATAGACTAGGGGTTGAGGTTGAGGTCATGCCGACAAAGATGGGTGCACCGGGGATAGAGGAGCGGGTGATGCCTTCACATATTCCAATGGTAGAGGGGCAGCTTCGACCAACGGTGGACAAGGGGGTTATTATTATACCTTACCAGGTAGACCTGTGGCTAAGGCCTCTGATGTTGTTATCACAGGTATTATTTTAGTTAGCCGTCGCCCTACATTTATGTTATTTGATCTTGGCTCCACTTATTCATATGTGTCTGCATATTTCTCGTTAGGATTTGATTTGCCATGTGATAGTATGTATGTGCTTGTTCATATTTCGACCCCAGTAGCTGAGCCTTTAGTAGTAGATCAGATGTACCGATCCTATCTTGTAACTTTGGCAGGCTATGAGACTTGGGTAGACATGATTATCCTAGACATGGTAGATTTTGATGTTATTTTGGATATGGATTTTCTATCCCCGTATCATGTTATTCTTGATTATTATGCCAAGATCGTGACCTTAGCCATGCTAAGTAGACCGAGGATAGAGTGGACAGGTTTGAAGGGTTCTTATCCTAGTAAGGTTCTCTCATCTATTCGGGCACAAAAGTTTATTTATAGGGGGTGTTTGGCTTATTTGGCATTTATTCGTGATACTATTGCTGAGCCACCTTTCATGGACTCTATTCCTATAGTATGTGAATATTTTTTACCGACTTACTAAGAGTCCCTCCTGACAGGAATATTGACTTTGCTATAGACCTTAAGCCAATAACTAAGATTATTTCTATCACTCCCTATCATATGCCTCTATCTAAGTTGAAGGAGCTAAAAGAGTAGCTCCAAGATTTACTGTGCAAGGGGTTTATTCGCTCTAGTGTTTCACCTTGGGGTGCCCCGATTTTATTTGTAAAGAAGAAAGACGATTCTGTAAGGATGTGTATTGATTATCAATAATTGAATGAGGTGACTATTAAGAAAACGTACCCACTTTCTCGTATTGATGATTTGTTTGATCAGCTTCAGGGTGCAGCATTGTTCTCTAATATTGATTTGAGATCTGGGTACCATCAGCTACGAATTTGGCCTTCAGATATTTCTAAGACAGCCTTTCGAACTAGGTATGACCATTATGAGTTTCTTGTCATGTTCTTTAGTTTGACTAACACCCCTACAGCTAGAGATGTTCACATGTCGGTTATTGGTCAAAACCAAAACCAAACTAACTTAATTCAATTTTTCAATTCTCAAAACCAAACCAAATCAGTTATAATATACATTTATCAGTTTGGTTGTTATTGGTTTTGATTTGGTTTGGTTCGGTTATTCGATTATTAATCATACACAAAAATAAAAGCAATGATACATTCAAAATGAAGAAAAAGTGACAACAATCCATTCAAAACGAAAAATAGTTAGAACAACTGATATTATAGAACTTTCAATCATTAAATTTATTGTGAAAAAATTTTAAAATTTACCATTTTGGCCTAGAAGGAAGAGATAGTGACATTTCTAGTTCCACCAAAAATTATCATAAACATTCATTTACATGAAATCAATAAGATAAATATTCTCATCTTGAGCATTTGTGCTTTCATAAGTAGATTAAAAAATAAAATTTGATGAAAACGCATATAAGATCTTTAAAATTATTTTTATAAATAATATATTATGTACGTATTATTATAAACTATATGAATATAATTTATCGATTCAATTTGGTCATTTCTTCTGTTTTTCTGAACAATTCCAAACTCAAACCAAACACTATCAATTTTTAAAAAACTAAAACCAAATCCAAATAAAATCAATTTATTTAATTGGTTTAGTTCGATTTGGATCAATTTTTATCCAAACCGTGAACACCCCTACCTACAGCATTCATGGAGTTGATGAATAGAGTATTCTGGCCGTATTTGGATTCATTTGTGATAGTATTCATTGATGATATCTTGGTCTATTCTAAGACCAAGGAGGATTATGTGAAACATCTGAGTATTTTTCTCCAAAGGCTTAGGGAGGAGAATCTCTATGCTAAGTTCTTCAAGTGTGAGTTTTGGTTGAGTTTCGTGGCACTTTTGGGGCATGTGATGTCCAAGGAGGGCATCTGAGTTGATCTAGCGAAGATTGAGGTTGTTCGGGGTTGGACTAGGCCTACCTCAGCTACAAATATTCAAATTTTTGTAGGTTTAGCTGGTTATTATTATCATTTTGTGCAGGATTTCTCTATTATTGTAGTTTCACTAACTAGGCTCACTTAGAAAAATATTGTATTTCATTGGTCTGATGAGTGTGAAATGATCTTTCAAAAGCTCAAGTTATTGTTGACTACTGCTCCTAGCTTGACCTTGTCGTAGGAAAATATCGATTTCATGATTTATTGTGATGTTTCGAGAGTAGGGTTACGTGGTATGTTGATGTAGAAATGGAAGGTAATTGTGTATGCTTTGATTCAGTTGAAGGCCCATGAGAAGAATTATCCTACTCATAATTTGGAGTTGGCAGTGGTAATTATTTTGTTGAAGTTATGGCATTACTATCTATATAGAGCCATTATGAGACCTTTACTGACCATCGTAGCTTGTAGTATATTTTCAGCTAGTGGGATTTGAATGTGAGGCAAATGAGATAGATTGAGCTTTTGAAAGACTATGATTTGATGATTCGCTATCATCCCAGGAAAGCCAATGTGGTGGATGATGCATTGAGTATGAAGGCTTCCAGCATAAAGAGTCTTGCTACTATTCAGATAGAGCAGAGACCTTTTTCTAGAGATGTACTGGCCAATGGGTTGGTGAGATTACAACTTTCAGATAGGGGTGGAGTGCTTACTTTCATAGAGGCCCGCTCATATTTGATAGATCAGATTCGTGAGAGGCAGTTTGAAGATGAGAAGTCATGTATCATTCGAGAAAAGGTGGCTAGAGGTGAGCTAGGAAAGCAATACTTGATTCTGATGGTGTTTTGAGGATTGGGAGTCATATTTGTATGCCCAAGATAGGAGATTTGATCAAATTGATACTTGAGGAGGCTTATTGCACCAGGTATTCCATCCATCCAGGAGCAGCAAAGATATATCATGACTTGAGCCAGCACTACTAGTAATGTGGTATGAAGAAGGATATATTGAAGTTTGTGGCTAGGTGTTTGACATGCCAATATGTCAAATGTGAGAATTTAAAACCGGGTGCTGAGTTACCATTCTATCATTCAAATGGCTCCCTTTGAGGCTTTGTATGGTCGGAGGTGTAAATCACCTATCAGATGGTTTGACTCAATAGCGGTAGAGAGCATGGGTATAGATATATTGAGAGGGGATCTAGAGCGGGTGCGGTTAATTCATAATTGGTTGGTGACAACTCAGAGTTTCCAAAAGAGCTATGATGATGGACGGGTTCGACCTATGGCATTCATGGTTGGTTACAAGGTATGGTTGAAGGTCTCACCTTTGAAGGGTGTTATGAGGCTTGAGAAGAAGGGAGAGCTCATCTCAAGATTTATTGGTCGTTTGAGATTCCAGATAGAGTAGGAGAGGTGACTTATAAACTTGTCTTTCCATCCAACCTATATTTAGCCCATCTTGTGTTCCATGTCTCTATATTGTGATGTTACATTCTGGATGAGTCTCACGTGATCTCTAATAATTAAGTTAAGTTGAGCTCATATTTGACTTATGAGAAGCAACCGATGGCCATTCTGGACAGGTAGGTGAAAAAGTTGAGGAACAAGGAGATAGCTTTGGTGAAGGTCCACAGGTCTATGGGTGAAGCTACGTGGGAGATAGAGGCGGATATGTGTGCCCGATACCCTCAACTTTTTGAGCCTTTAGGTATGTTTCTTATCTCATGTTCGAGGACGAATATTATTTTTAGTAGTGGATGATGTAATGACCTCGAAGGTCATTTTTGACATTCTCGACAAAATTACCATTTTATCCTCAAAGGTTACCTTGGATCATTTTTTGTTGAATCTAAAAGTCATATTTTGAAAACCTTGTAAAAAGTTGAGATTTTGCTAAAGAAGAGTTTTTAAAGACTTAAAGTTAGAAATTTCAAGTTTTCTGGTCATCTTGAATTTTGAGTGAAATGTGATTTTGGCTATTCCATCGGCTCTAGAATGTAGAATCTGGTTTAGGATAATTAACGGGATTGAATTTGGAGTTAAAAAACGAATATTTTAGACCAAAAGTTGTATTTTCAGTAGATTTCGGATCATAGTTTGATTTTGGTCAACATTCAAAGTTTGAAAGCTCAAATCAAAATTTTGATAATTTCAGTGGTTTTGGATGGTGAAACTAACATTAGAAATGATCTTGTTGTAATTTTTAGAGTTTTCAAGGGCAGTTTGGGTATTTTGAGCTTTAACTAGTTTCGTCGAGTTCTATCAGTTCTGGGCCAAGGAGGCCTCAAACTCAAATTTTGATAATTTTATTGAGTTCGGAATATCATTTCTAGTAGGTTTGCATGTCTAATTTGTGTTGATGGGGTTCCAAAAGAATCCTCAGGGTCCATTCTGTGATTTTGGTGGTGAACAATTGATAATATCCGGTGTAGCCATTGTAGTGCTCTGCGTTCGCGGAGAGTTAACCCTCTTGACCTTTGCATTGGTGGAGGAGGTCTCTGCGTTCACAGAGTGTTAGCTCCCAGACCTCCGTGTTCGCAGATGCAGGCCCCGCGTTCGCGGAGTCTAGTATAGCCTCAAATAGTGGCTTAATTTAAAATGTCGAGTTTCATTATTTTTCATCATTTTTAATATTCTAAGCTCAATTGTGGAGAGAATTTTCAAGATAAGGCTTTTGAGTAACGTATTTCTAACTTACATCTTCGATTTCTATTGATTAATTCATGCTTTTAACATCAAAATTTGATTTTGAATTGGGGAATTTGAGGTTTTCTTGGACATTAATTTTTGATGGAAAAGTGAAGATTGTGAACTCATTTTAAGTTTCTTTTAAAATGATTTTCACTATTAGATTCTTTATTACTTGGAGAATATTTTCTCATAAAAAATTTCAGATTTCGAGAACCTTTTTCAGTATGAAATTTTTGGACCATTTTATCTTTTTCACCCAAATTACTTGATTTCAGTGTCACTAGTTCTGTAACATGATTGTGATGCTATATTTGACTAGATTGTAGTGATTTGGAGTACCATAGGAGGGGAAAAAAGCATAAATTTAACTTGATTGAGACTTCTATTAAGGCAAGTGAACTTCTAACATTTTTGTTATGTATGATTGAACTTTGTGTTATCCTATGTGAATGTGTTGGATGATTTGTGGCATGAAATGATTAGAGTTATACTATTATAGGCTTGATCATGAGATTTCAGATTGAATAATTGTAAATATTGTGAATCATTGACTTGTAAAATTATTCGGTATTGATTGTTGAACATATGATCTATATGGACATCTTGCATATTCTTATTCTAGTTAGATGGTTATTGTGTTATGTTGATATGTATTCCTTGATGTTCCATTGATGTTGAAAAGTCGAAGGAAAATGGTTTCGGCTAGAGTTGTACTGATATTGAGATTGTGATGATATTGAGACTATATACATTGCATTCACTGTTACTTGTGCATTGATACTTTTGATGGCTATGGTCGAGAGATGTGCAAGGTAACATGTGGATTAATGACCGAGATTTCTACCAGTCTATGATTAGCTGAGGTTTTTACCAGCGTACCGAGGTAATATTCTGACGGATAATATGGCCGAGGTTTCTGCCAGTTGGGTGAGCATTGGCTGAGGTCATTGTTGATAATATTTACAGATACATGATCCATGTGAGGCCTCTATGGATTCTAATCTGAGGTTATCAGCGAATGTGTATCGTAGTACAGACATGCATCACGATTACTTGACATTACATCGCATTATTTACGTTTCATAGCATTCACTCTATTTCATATCATTCTTTCTTTGAAGTTCTCATATGTACTATGTGTGATGGGTGAAATGCTTTGAGCCTTGTAAATTGTTATGATGGAACTATTGAAAGACTGTGATATATGTTGATAACTTGATCCTTGTACATTATGAAGATTGGACCATATGAATACTGTGTTATGAGGCTAAAACTGCTTATGCTATTGATAGACTATTATACTACTTGACTTTGAGAATCAGCTTGATGTTTTGGATTATTATTCTATAATGTGACTTTTTTGAGTGGAGGAGTGTAGTTCGGCGGTATGTGGTTGGGTGGAAAGGAGTACTTGTGTTCTTCATTACTTTACTTCAGGTTTAGTTTCCATTTGTTGAGTACCATATTATTTGGTGCTCACCCCTTGTTACATTTTTATAGGTTGTGAGCCCGGTCCCTCTTGATAGATTTTTCTAGTGTCAAGTTCGAGCTTCTAGATTTCTTGAGAGGTAGCTGCTTGTCTTTTCGATAAGTCATCGAGGATTCTTTATTATAGTATGTTCTATTTGAGGACTAGACATTGAGAGACTTGTATTTCCTTTGACTATTATTATGTAAAGGCCTGTACATGTGACACTAGTTCTGGGGTGATTTTAGTTTGGGTTATTTATGCTTATCCTATACTTTAGATTGTTTTATCTTCCGCTCTTGTCATTGTATTGAACTGTTCAGGTTTGGCTAACTCGCATTGGTGAGTCAAGTGAGTATCATCACACCCGAATTTTGTGTTGTGACATAACAAGTCATAAATGACCTAGGATCGTTATAGGAAGACTCTAAATGCTGAAATTTTCTGAGTAAGATGAAAATGACCGAGAGGGTCATTACAATTTTATTTGCTCAAAAGTATGATAACAAATTTCTCAACTTGAAGGAAATCAAAGATTTTGCTATAGTGATGATAGAGACAAACGTAGATCATACTTGATCACTTGTGTATCTACTTGTGAAGTTCACTTTGATTATTTTTGTTGCTACTGCAGGTGGAAGGAGCATTCTCCTCAATGAAATATATAAGAAATAATCTGTATAATAGGATGGATGAAAATCTTTTGATGATTGCTTAGTTTTTTGTATAGAGCGTAGTACATTTAAAAATATAGTGATGGTGCTATTATTGACCATTTTCAAAATATGAAAACTTGTCGAGGACAATTGTAAAGTGAATGATATGTTTGTTTGCTAATATAGTACTATATTAAAGTTACAACTTATTGTTACAGTGTATATAAATAAATAAAAAATTACTTTGAAGATAATGGTGCCCCTATGTTTTTAAAATTCAGGATATGTCTTTGAATAAATTAATACAAATTTATAAGGGGAAATTACATATATATACAAAAAAGTAAAAAGTTTACAAAAAAAGTAGCTCATGTTTTATTTATATAAAAAAATAGTTCTAAATCAGCAAAACTATACATGACTATACAATAAAGTTATAGAAAGTATATACTGCTATATAATGTATGTTACTTATACATGAGCTATACACTAAATATACATTATGATACACAAATATACACTGACTATACATGCCTATACAACGAGGGTTGAATGCCAAAATTGTAACAAATAGCCAAAGGTCAGTCGGATGGCTACTTTTCGTAATTAAAAAAAGTAGGCTATTTTTTGTGTATATAATTTTTCTCAGCGACTTGTGAGTGTAATTATCCCAATTTATAATCAGTTACTGAATATGTCTTGGTGTAAATTGTTATAAATTTATAATCAGTTACAGATAAACTCAAATACGTTGATATACCAAGAATAACAAGGAACATAAATTCTTCAGTTCCTTCTCCAAATATTCTGGTGATGATACACTATGAAAATACTCAAATACATTGGTAAGATATATAACAATGAATATGTATATTCAAATTAATGAATACAACGCAAATATATATTGGCACTGATACATAACTACAATGCATATACAAGTGCATTTGGATCCTTGAAAATTTTATCAAATTTGGCTCAAATTCGGGATATGAACTCTTAATGATATATTCAAACATTCAAAACACCACCCATTTGAATCTAGTTTCAATTTTATAAATTCATAATTTGAACGTATGCTTCAAAAATTTTTTTAATGACGATCAATAGAGTCTGATAAATCATTTCAAGCCAATAACAATGACACTTTGTCGGGGCAAGAAAAAAGAAACACAACATCGTTGAGTTTCAGAAAACAAAGGAAAGAAAATCATCCATGAGGAGGGATTTAGAGAGAGAATAGAAGAAACGAAGACAACTGATAACATAATGCCCAAAAATATGTTAATGGAGAGATACACTTTTAAATTGAAAAATAGTTAATAAATTAATAGTCTGGATGCGAATTGTAATTATTTAAACTATAGTTGTCTACACTAAATACAAAACACATATTTGTCTTACTATGTAATTTTTTCTTTAGAATTTTTAGAAATTCCATCATATATTAGGTGTAGAGTGACTCAATTTACTATTTAAGCCTGGATTGAAACGACTTTAAACTATGTGAATATACTTCAAACTTTTTATTAAACTACTCAGCATCATCAGTCATTTGCACTTTTGCCCCTATTTTGTGTTGGTCTTTAATTTTATTCCTTAAGATAAATAATTTTTTGCAGAGCATAAATATATATTTTTGCATCATAATACCTCATAAACTAATCCATGCCCTTAAAGAACTTATGCCTTGCTAGACTTAAGTTCTAAAGCGCAAAAATTAAAAATTAATCTATTTGAAGAGTAAAAATTAAAAATCAATCTATATAAAAAAGTGATGCAAGTAAATAATATTTTTCCCATGTTCGGTCAACATGGATTGTGGATTAGAGTGTTACCAGTGCTATCTCCTAGTATTTGAGTTGCACCTCAGGAGAGACAAATTTGAAAGAAAGAAAAAGCAGCAACTAATATCAAGAAATGTGAGGACTACAAATTTAAATAAGAGAAGAAGACGGTTATATTATTATTAGGATTGTGGTAATCATTTAAACAGTCTGACAATGATAACACAGCCACCCATTTGGATAGGCATTCTATTCCTTATCAAAAATATCCAACTTCCCTGCTATAGTGTAAAACTTGCTAAATTTGATTAGTACCGTCGAAAATGGTAACTTTGACAAAGAATAAACTAGATTCAAATAAAAGTTGTTCACCATCACCTCTTTATTTTTTTCTAATAAAATACTACCTCCGTCCCATATTATATGGGCATCTTCCTATAAATATTTGTCCCATATTATATAAATACTTACTAAATTAGGATTAAATTAATTATTTTTTTCCATTTTACCTCACCATTAATTAGTGTATTAATAATTTTTTTAAACTTAATTTAATGTATATTGATATAAATAAAAGGTAAAATAGTAAAATTCACTAATCCATTAATAATTTCTTAATAACCGTGTAAAATAGAAAATACCCATATAATATGAGACAGAGGGAATATAACCTAATTTATGAACCAAACCGTTCCAATGTATGATTATTACACATGTATATCACAACTCTAGATTTGTTAATTGAATAAGAAAATAACGCTTGGAGTGTTCTAAGAACAAGAAAACACACATTTAAGTAAATGGTAATAACTGAACCGACTCAGTTTTGACCCCACAAAGGACCACAATTCTCTTCTGTTTTGTTTCTTAGTTCTGTTTTAATAAGATTGGAAACCTCATCCGTATATAAACAGCGCAAGAGCTAAAAATGCCTAGTTAGTTGACTTGAAGAAATTTGTGTATCTTGTGAGTTGTGAAGCACCAAATCGCCCATGAGATTTGGTCTGTGTTCAAATGAAATCAAAGAAGCTTTTTTCTATTACTCAAATAATATACATTATATCATGAAACAATGGAGAATAAATTGATATTCCAGAATACAAAACTGTATCAGTGTCTGCGCCATAAGAAAGTAGATCATAAACCTGTGGTCAATACAGGGCCGCAGCTAGAGAGAGCCCACTCCTAATACCCAGTTTCGGCAGCTCTTGTGTTAATACTCTTAACCCTTCAGAGACTACAACATTCTATCCATTCTGGTATCCCCATGTGTACAATTGTCTTGTAATTCTGACTCTGTTAACAGCGAAAATTTCGCAATTCCTTGTGCACAACTCTAGAAAGAATGCACTACTTAAGAGCTTACCTTCACAATAAAGGCTTTGTCAATTCAGGCTCTACACATGCAATTCGTTAAAGGATTCTCCCAAAGATCATAATTTGGAAACGTTTCTTCAGGTAAACCAGTTCTGGTCTGGTGGGTTATGACGACGTCTTCCACAAAGGTAGCCCATCCCATATATGGATCTCCTAGGGATTTGGACATCAGACCCTTGTCTGGCTTAATGGATTTTAGACGATGACCCATGTACCTGCGATATCCTATGATCAGTTTGGCAAAGTTTCCTCCGTGTGTCATCACAAATACATCAGACTTCAAGCAGACTAGGAAGTCAAGGGCTGCCAAGCTTGTCACATGCTTTCTGAAGCCATCCAATTCTGGTTTTGTAGCTAGTTCCTCTTTTGTAACCTATTACAAATCCCAAATATAATATCAATAAAGGAAAAAACACAAACATATCACTAGGTATATTAAAATATTGATATTGACCAAAACAAAACAAAATGACAATAAGTGAAAAATTCCAGAACTTTTCAAGGGTCTCAATATACAAAAGTGACCAGAGTAGGAGTCAATAAGATCAGCTACAAGCAAATAGAACCTGAACAAAATATAGATAAAGGTCCCTTGATCAGAAGTTCGGGAAAGTAGCTCACCAGATTTGGGAACATATTCCTCAGTGGTGCCATGCGGTTTTGTCCACCATAGACCTGTCCAGAAGCAACATATATTTGAGTTTCTTTAGGATAACCCATGGCCCGAAGCAGCACGGCTACTTCACCAGGCTCAAGAGGGCATCGTCCTTCCTTGCGCTTTTGCAGCGCTAGTGCCCACAAATGGGACCCATCCTGCCAGCGAAATAAACAGCAAAAAGAAGATAAATAAATATAAAATCAAATGGTTACAGTCAGCTTTACATGAAAAGTGATCATAATCTAGATAACCTTAAACCGCCGAGGCCATTCTTTCTTTCTGTATGCAGCCATGAGATCTTTCTCTGACCTTGTTCCAACAAAATCACAGAATGATAAACCGACCATTCCTTTCTCAAATCGCAAGTGAAGAGCCCTAGTTTTGACAATATATTTTAAGTTCCATCAAAGATCAGAAGCAGCGAAACAGCATGTTTAACAGCAGTTACAAGCATAATAACTCACATGAAAGGATTTGAACTACCAGTGCGGTTTCTCATCCTTGAAACAAGTTGATCAGCCATCTGCTCAATCTCGGGAAGAAACTTCAGAGCATGATAGTTGACCCTGCACCTCAACTTGTTTATCTCTGGAGGAACATTATCATACCTGAATGATACACGGTTAGTTTATCAGGTCAATACCAGTTTAAAAAATCACACCACTTAAAGGAGTATGGAAATCTAGTTACCCAAGTCGATCGACAAAAGGTTTTAGTGACATTATCTTCTTCTCCTTGACCCGTGGCAAAACATTATCTATGTAGAACTCTGCTGAAGCGTACTTGGGAATGTTCTTGACTGTACGCCTGGCAAGCATATAGTGTAAGCTTTAATGCAAAACGTTAAATGAAAACAGTAACTATGTCCTCATGTTCAGCAACAATCCCTTAATCGGAGTTCTTGTGAGATTTTATTTATTCATATATCACTTCATTATTGTATTTATGCAGGCTGTTCACAATCTCCTGACAAGCCAACTCACAATCTATTCAAACATTGTTGTTTCTTTACATCAAAAATATACACGAGACAAGCAGTAGCTCTTTTATTTGTTTTTTTGCTTTTCGCAGTACTTTGAAATATCCACCTATTTTTATTTTTCACATTCAATATAATCAGAAAAGAAATACTGGACTACTTGTCCCTGTTGCTTTCAACACTCCAACTTGCCAATGTCCAATACTGTCTATAAGTGTGTCCAATCGATACCAAATTACGAACATGGAACCCCAAAGCTGTGAGGCAACTCTAGAGCTATTGTGCGATTTATGGTGTCAACAAGGTCTATATATGAGAATACCAAATCCATTTTGGTTGTTATCCTCATCACCATCTCTTAGACTTCGGTGAAACTGAGATAATTCTAGAAATTTTGCACAAATCCTGTAACTGTGGTGGTGAGGGGATTAGAGATTTTTTTGCTGGGAGTAATTACTAATTTGAATTTTCATGGAGAGACGGTTTCTTATATATATATATATACACACTAGATAATTTAAGGCCCGTGGTATGGGCCCTACATAATTTCACATATTTTTTTAAACAACTTCAATATATTACTTTATAATTTATTTCAAATGTGCATATGAAATAAATACCGTCATTTACAATCAAACTTGGGAAGACTAAATTTCAAGAATTTCTATGCATAGAGAAATAGAGTAGTGTGCTAGATTCTGAATTAGTATATTTCATGTTCGAGGAGTAAATAAAATATTGATATCTTTAAAAAAAAAAATCAATCTTTATATACTTTCGCAAGTGGTACCCTTTTTTCACCGTTGTTATCTTCTATTTGTAACATTTGTACCACAAGCTTTGCATATGATAATATATACAAATCCTTGGTCAACTCAAGTATAATTTATTTGTGGTTAACTTTGTTGATAAATTGTGATTCATTTTATTGTTGTCTTCGATACATAGAAATAGTTCTATTTATTTTGATATTAATATTGAAAGAATTTATTAAAAAGTTAATTTTTCTAATTCCATAACAATAAAAAATCATGAAAGCAACTTTATTTCTATATACAAAACTAAATTTAATTTTTTTTAAAAATGATATTTAACTCTAAATATCATGTTGTAGAAGAAAACTCTGAATCTTACCCCCACAAAATATCCAATATACTTGTTTTTCTTTTTCAGGCTATTTTTCCCTTTATTTATTTTTTATTTTTTTCCATTATATTTCTCAACATAATCCTTTTCTATTGACATTTTGTTTTATTTTGTTTTTGTTTTTTAATTTTTTAACTCCTCATTTTTCTTTAGTTTGTATTTTAATATTCCTTAGAATTTGAATATTAATTTATTTTTTTTCAAATTTTTTCTATTAAATAGTTTATAATATTTGATATTAAGAAAATATCTCACATAAAAAGGAAAAATTAATAACTATTGATCTTTCGATGAATACAACAACATACCCAGTGGAATCCCACAAGTGGAGTCTGAGAATCTTTCGATGAATACATTATTCTTTTTTGACAAAGTTCGATGAATACATTATCGAATTGTTAATTTCTTGATAGTCAAACATTATTTTCTCTTTTAGTCACTAAATTTGATATTTTTTAAAATTAAATAAAAAAAAATATTGATACATCATTTTTGTAACTATTTTCATAATCAAGATATAAACTTTAGTAGTGGTCATATTATGTAACATAATACCAAAAATATATTTATGTTGTAAACCTTAAAAGTATTTTAGAAAGAAAAAAAACTATTCAAACACAATTAATTTTAAATTAGTTCAAAATTTTCTTTCTAAAACATGTCCAAACAAGTTTAGCATTTATTATTGTTTGTCAGAAGTTAACCTTTAAGCAAGCTATATTATATAGTCGTGTATATTTTCTATGAATTTGACTATTTTTTATGTAAATAAAACATGGCTATATTTGTTGTATATTAATTAATTTATCATATATATTTGAAATTATCCCTTTTTAATATTCCTCAAAATTTGAATACTAAATTTCTTCTTCAAATTTTCTCTGTGAAATAGTTTATCATATTTGATATTAAAAACATATCTTACATAGAAATAAAAAATTAATAATATTTAATCTTTCAATGAATACATTATCAAATTATTAATTTCTTGATAGTCAAATATTGTTCTCTTTTAGTCGCTAAAATTGATATTTTTTAAACTCAAATAAAAAAAATTAATACATCATTTTTAAGACTATTTTAATAATCAAGATATAAACTTTCGTAGTGCACATGTTATGCAACTTAATACCAAAAAATGTTTACACAGTAATCCTTAAAAGTATTTTAGGAACAAAAAAAATTAACTATTCAAACACATTTTATTTTAAATTAGTTCAAAATTTTCTTTCGAAAAACATGTCCAAATAAGCTTAGCATTTATTATTGTTTACTCTTCACTTTAACACAATTACAAAAATATTCTTATGGGCCCATAACAAAAGTGAGAACATGTATGGATTCTTCTAGATTTTTATTGATCATTAATTATTGTGGTAGAGAGTGAAAGAGTGGAGAGAGGAAGATACTTCTAAAGTGCACTATGCATATATACAAAAAAATCTTATGATGGCTAATATGTTATAATTACAATTTTGCCCTTGTATGATTGCTTTAATTAATATCTTTTATAAAAAGTGGATAAAATATCTAAATGTGAAATTACAATAATACGCTTGGTCGTCCTTGGTTGGCTCTACTATATAGTAGAAAGATATAAGGCATTTTCCCAAGGATATATTAAGGAGCCACACGCTTCAACTCACATCCAATACATACTACCAACTTTGATGTTTACCTTGTTACACTTACTCGTCACTTACAAGTGCTTTATATGGAAAGATCCATCAAAAACAGAAAATTTGATAGAAACCGAATGCACCACTATCAGATCCAAATCCATATTCAGAATTCCTTTTAAGTCAATGTAACATTACAACTACACCACGACAAGGGCAGCATGGGATTTTTAAGATGTTAACTTGAATTGAGCACTATGTTGATTGATCTTGTCAGGGAATTACTTAAAACTATTTAAGAAACTATACTTAGAACTGCTACATGAAAATGAAACTAGCATGCAAATGTAAAATGCTAAAAAAGCTAGGGCACCATACCTTATGCTTGTGAACAGCTCAGATTTGTCAGTAAACCACTCTGGGATATCGCGAACAATTCGCACATCATCCTTCAAGTAGTTAATGAAATGATCTACATCAAATATGTCCTCCAATTTCCTGTAAACATAGTTAACTCGTATCAAGAATAATCGTCTTACCAACCTTTTGTTGTTTTGCAAAACTCTCAGAAAACAATGATACTTAATCTGGAATGTTTGTTTTTAAACAAGAAACTGATACAATAACCATAAACCTCAATTTTAATTTCTACCAGTTTGACTAAAAATCTCACTATGGTGCAACATTAAAAATTGACAACATCCATCCTTATGAGCAAAGAACGGCTGCTTCAGTCAAGTTTCCCTTACGTTTGGTCTTTCCATATCTGGTCTTGCTTTAATACTGGCAAAATAAGGGTAACATTCATAATTTTGGCCACTGCAACAGCATTGCATATCTGCAAGGGAATGCATGACTAATTAAAGTGGTAAAAATCCTTTGAAAATACATAACAGATTTCATAGAGCGGCAGATAATTTAGCAAATACAGTAGATAGTTTTCATTCATTAACTGAAATGCAAAATAAGAAATAACTGAAGTTACAGAGACAAATATAAAAAGACGGAAGACAAAAGCATAGCATAAGACATGAAACATACAGCGATCCTTTGCTGGTTTAAGCCACCCTCAGCATGTATGAATATATAACCATTCGTGGCGTTCTCGGGCGGAATATCTGCAAAGCACCAAGCTATATCACTATTTTGAAAAATGAGGAGGTAAACAAATAACAAATTCGTTATTCCATTTTGCTGAGGTATTCCAACAAGCTCAAGAGGTTTGTAGTTGTAAATAATGCATCTAACTCAAAAGAGGTTTGGTCAATAACTTTTGGCAAACAAGGGAGTACCAGGCAGAAACCTGTTACATCATTTTCTCCACTTCTTAAGTAATGCTGCAAGTTTAATGAATGGGAAGACCAGCTTGGTTTTCCCACTTCTCAATGACACGACATATACCAAAGCCTATTCGCAGAGTTCTGTAGATCTGTATCAAAGATGACCTTCTAATTTACTCCATTCTAGATAGCTGTAATTCGTACAAAAAGTTAAGGCATAATAGATAAATGTGCCCTTTAACTTGGCTTCAGCTTACATCTATACTCTTCAACTTTGGGTGTGCACAAGTAGACACTTTAACTTGTATAAAGTTGAACAAGTAAACAAATGTGTCCTATGCAGCATCATACATGGCTAATTTACATCATACGCCGCATCCCACGTGTATTATGCCACGTAGGATGTGTGTGTCTACTTGTTCAATTTTATACAAATTTAAGTTTCTATTTATGCATATCCAAAGTTGGAGGGCATAAATGTCAGCCGAGGCCAAGTTAAAGGTTATGTTTATGTATTATGCCAAAAGTTAAGTTGGGAAAACAACTAACATTTCCAGGATCCAGAGTGTAATGATATAAGGACAACATTGCAAGAAGTCGGCAAAAAAGTGTAGATAGATTACTTATACCAAAGAAAACACAGATAACTTCAAATTTAAAAAAAATTACACAAATAAATAAGAGGAATCAAAATACCAAAAGATATTAATGGAAGCCTTTAGAAAGATATTAAATGCTTACTCGTCAAATTTTATTTTATCTTTTTTGAAAATGGTAATTGTTTCTATTATCCATAGACCAGTACATAGGTTGTACTAAGAACCATATTTACCTGAGAAACTCTAAAAACACTAACCTATCCCTATAATGAATCTAAGACATCAATGATAGAGACAGTATCATTAGAGTACATCTGATTACACAAAAAACATAGAGTCAAAATGCAATTCAGTTTGATTTGTTGCATACTACTTTCCCTATTCTCAAAAACTCTAAGGTTCCTCTCTTTCCATATTGTTCACCAAATAGTGGCAGGGACAATTCTCCAATTGCTTTTGTTTTTTGCTTGTGTCCCGGCTTCTTCCCAACTGTATAAAGCCTCTGAAATACTACCAGGCATGGACCAGGAAATGTTTTTGAGTCTCAAGAACAAATTCCACAACTGGCCAGTGATTTCACATTGGATGAACAAATGATTGACAGTTTCTGCAATTTTCCCACAGAAAAAACATCTAGAGCAGAGTGGAATTCCCCTCTTCATTAAATTCTCCTGTGTCAACACTGCTTCCTTAGGCAGTAACCACACAAAGCAAACTACCTTGTAGGGGATCTTGGCTTTTCATATAGGTTTCCAAGGCCATCTGATTAACTGCAAATTTTGGTGGTTCAGCTTCCTGTATGCTGCACTTACATTAAAATTCCCTTTACAGTTTCCCAACCACTGCAATTTGTCCTGTCCTGTATCCAGACCACTGAACTGGTCAATGCTTCTAAAATATTTTGTTACTCTCGAAATTTCTCAGTCATTGAGGTGTCTTCTAAATACAAAATTCCACCCTTGAGGAGTCCATAAGTCAGCTATAGTACTTTGTTGCTGAAGAATTAAACTGTGGATGTCAGGGAAGAGTGTCTCCAAATTTCTTTTTGCATGTCAATCATCCTTCAAGAATTTAGTTTTTATGCCATCTACCACTTTGATCTTTGTGTGTGGTTTGAATTCATTCCAAAGTACTCTAATGGATTTCCATATGCTAACACCATAAGGGGTGGTAAGCTCCTTTGTCATCCAACTATAACTTTCTTCATATTTTGCCTTTATGATTGAGCCCCACAAATTTTGATTATCATTTGAGTATTTCCAGAGCCACTTCATCCTCAAAGCTTTGCTCTGGTTCTTCATGTTCTTGATCCCCAAACCCCCAACTCTCTTTTCCGTGATTATAGTTTTCCATTTGACTAAGTGATACCCCTTCCTTCTCTTGTTCCCTTGCCACAAAAATTTTCTCCTGATGCTATCCAACCTATTGATGATTCCTGTTAGGACAAGAAATAATGACATCATACATGTTGGAAGTGCATCAAGCACAGAATTAATCAGAGTCACTCTTCCCCCTAGTGAAAGGTACTGAGACTTCCACCTTGCTAGCCTCTTCTCACACTTTTCAATCACCCCATTCCAGATTCCCATGGACTTGGATTTTGCGCCCAAACGCATACCCAAATATGTGGTAGGGAGGGCACCAACTTCGCCACCGAGTATTGACTTCAAAATTTGCATGTTTGGTATTTCATTTACTGGATACAAGAAGCTTTTCCTCCAATTGACATATAGCCCAGACATACCTTCAAAAATAACTAGAATCAGTCTCAGTATTTTAAGGTGGTCTTCCTTAGCATCAGAAAAGATCAGGGTGTCATCTGCATACTGCAGATGAGTGATCTCTAGACTTTTCTTTCAAACTTTGGCAACTTCAAAACCTCTCGGTCAAGGTTGACTGCTAGCATTCTTGATCATATTGTTGAGTCCCTCCATGACTAGTATGAAAAGGAAGGATGATAGGGGATCACCCTGCCTAAGACCTCTCTGTGAACTAAAGTATCCTGTTAGAGAGCCATTTACCAAAACTAAGAAGTTCACCGAGGACACGCAAAACTTAATCCACTGTCTCCATTTGTAACCAAAACACATCTTCTCTAGCATACCCATGAGAAAATCCCAATTGACATGGTCATATGCTTTCTTAATGTCTAATTTGCATAGAATTCTTAATTTGTTTTATACTAACCTGGAATCTACAACTTCATTAGCTATGAGAACTGCATCCATTATTTGTCTCCCTTTAATAAAAGCTAATTGTTGCGAATCAACAAGCTTGAACATCATTTTTTTCAACCTTTCGGTAAGCACTTTTGAGATGATCTTATACATACTACCTATCAAACTAATAGGTCTAAAGTCCCTCAATTCTTTTGCACCTTTTTTCTTTGGGATCAAGACTATGAAGGTAGAATTCAAACTTCCCTTGTTCATGGAAACTCTGGAAAGTCTCCATTATGTCACCTTTCACCACATTTGATGTAAAACCCCACAGTAAAGCAATCTGGTCCTGGTGCTTTATCAGTTGCACACTGCTTTAAACACCTCAAGACTTCTTCCTCATCAAAGCTTCTTTCAAGATCCTCCGTTTCCTCCCCTGTCAACCTTGGGCAGTTCAAAAAATTGTTGGCAGGTCTCCACTGCACCTCCTCTGTATGAAGTTTTTGATAAAACCTCACTATTTCCCCTTGGATTATTTCTGGTTCTTGGACGATGTTTCCCTGGACTAGCAGTTGGTCTATGTTGTTATACCTCTTGTGTGCATTAGCCATCTTATCGAAGAACTTGGTGTTCTTATCCCCTTCCTTAACCAAATTGATCTTGATCTTTGCCTCTCGTAGATCTCCTCATTTTTAATCAAACCCTCAAAGTTTAGAAGTAAACTTGCCTTTTCTGCTGCCTCATCCTCTGTTAGACCTCTATCAGTAGTAATATTTTCCATAGCAGCCAACTTTTCAAGTATAGATTTTCTCTGTTGGCCAAGATTACCTTGCTCACTTCTGCTCCACTCCTTCAATTTGTGTTTCAAGGCTTTTAATTTGGATGCAAGGACGTAATCAGGGCTCCCAGAATAATCAAAAGAGTTCCACCATATCCTAACTCTGTC
>JBCEWC010001809.1:0-38183 GCA_038996855.1 Solanum aculeatissimum | reverse complement strand
CCATGATCTTGATCATCATTCATGGCATATGCATGGTTATTGTTATGATGAAATTCTGGATGAACCTTTGATATGATGAGTTCTATAAGGCTTGTGATCACATAGTCTCTCTGTTCTGGCTCAATGAGCATTTTGGGTGCTTGCACCATTCTGTTCTATAATGAAAGCTTGATATGATAAGCTATATAGATGAACTACTCTTATTGCATTGATATTGAATGATTCTGATAATGATTCTGACTCTGGAAACTCTTGTTGGACTTTGGCCTAAACATAAGTATGATTTGATAAATGGTTTTGGTTTTGAATAATGATGCATGATTTGCAAAAGATGTAAGTATTCCGATTTGAAGTTGCATAAATATATACGTATTCTCGTGGGATGAGACTTAGTACCGAGGGATTGGGTTGTAAGTGGGCTATCCCCAAAGGCTCCACCCTTTCCGTCAAACTATGTGCCACCATGGGATATCTCCCTAGATATGGATTGACCTGTTCTGTATCCCCTTATTGAAGGGTTTACTAGAGTACTACTTGGTAAGTAGACTGGATCCGGGTAGTGGCTCGCTCGAGACCTCTCTGATGTCGGTTGAGGTTACATCCCCGCTATATATGATCATAGGATTGCATCTCATACATCATGGCATGGCATATTATTGTATTACTCTTTGGCTACGTGCACTCCTTTCATATCATTTGTCCCCTTGTCATGTTGCTTGGTCATGTTATACTTGTCATATGTATTGCATGCCCGCATACTTAGTGCTTAATTGTGCTAACCCATATTCTTGTCTACATGTTCTAACCATGTAGGGACCGATGGTGATTATTACATTCTACCGGACGACTCTTCAGATTTGCTATTGAAGATTTGCTAGTGGTGAGTCCTCTTGTTCAAGGGCAATAGCCACCGTCTATCTACCACTTTATTTTCATGTATGTACTTTCTAATGACTTGAGGGTGAGCCTCAAACTTGTCGAGGCCCCGCTCATCTATGTAGAGGCATTGTTAGATAAATCTTTACTCTTGTATGTTTGACTTGTATGTCGGATATTTGGTTATGTATATGACGCTATTTTTCTTGGTTTATGATCATGATATCTTGTTATGATATTGCTGTGAATTATGGATGTTGAGAATGACTATGTGCTTATGTGGCAAGTCCCATAATCCCAGTGTGCCCCCATAGCTTGAGTCCTACTCACCTGTTCCCTTAGAGATTATTGCTACGTGCTATATGTATGCATGATTGTCCCATCCCCAACATTGTCCCCATAGCTTGAGTCCCAAGTCCCGAATCCCTTAGAGCCTATGTGTTATGTGTTTAGCTTCCGCGCTTTCAAACTGATGATGAGTGTAATGATGCTATGATAGCTTGATCGAGGGTCTTCGAGTCCTCTTTCACTATGTCACATGTAGGCCCCATATCCGGGTCGTGACATGTAGACTCAAGTCAGGAGGCCTTGGTATTGACAAATCAGGCTAAATGACCTATCTAATAAATCATAGCCTGTGTAAGTAGCATCCTAGAGGTAGAAGATAATGTGCAAGGAGGAGCAGTGGAAGTAGATGCCGTGCTGGAAGGATCGAAGGGAGAAGTAGAAGTAGATAACATGGGACTTTCCACATAAACACATAGTCAATCAATATTCAGAACATATAAGTTATAAGCATAATCAATAACAATTCTCATAATTAAGGTTAATAAGAATAACTTCCATAAGCATAATATTCAACATATCAAGTCGACATACAAGAGTTTAGATTTGTCCAACAAGCCTCTACATAGATGAAATGGGGCCTCGACATAGTATCAGGATCACCCTCAATACATAAATGAAGTAAATGACATAAAAAAAACTAGGTGGATAGAAGGTGGCTATTTCCCTTGAAAAAAAGGGCTCACCACTAGTACAAGTCTTCAAGAGTAATCACACGTCATGCGGTGGAATGAAGAAGTCGTCTCCATATGGGTTAGCACAATAAAGTACTAAGTATGGGGGCATGAAAATGCATATGCACATGAGCCTATATCAACCTACATGGCAAGAGCACATATACAGAAGTGAATATAAGAAGGGAAAATATACAATATGCCATGAAAGTCATGATGCATGAAATACCATAATGCCGTAGTATAGAGGGGATGGAACCATAACTGACATCACAAGTTCATGTGAGCTACAACATGACCTTGCTCAATGTGACCTCCCATTGGATCGGAGAACACTACTTGTCAAAGGTAATCTTCACCACACCTTACGACCCAGTCAATTTGGTGTGATCGCCACCTTCCTTAAGACCCAATCATTTCGGAAGGGTTTACATTCATAGCATGTCAGAACATATCATATCATATAATATCATATCAATGCATACCTTACGACCTGGTCATTTCGGTAGGAACCTATGTAGGCCCATAGTTTCGGGAAAGGAGTGGGACCCCTATGGATAGCCCACTTACTACTCCAATCCTTCTCGGTACTAACTCATCACCCCACAAGAATATGTATACATATATATATATATACTTTTAAATGGAAACTTGACACTTGAACTTCAACCCATGCATACTTTGGCTTAGAAGCCAAATATACTTTCAAATACTATCATGCATACTTAACAAGAGTTAAACATATTTCATATTCATGCATCATGGGCTAAAAGGCCAAACCAGCCTTCATGTTATACTTCATGCATAAGAGTAGCTCCATTCATATCGTATCATAATATGTTGGTGCTAGCACCCATGTTGCTCAAAGAACCATATCATATCATGCTACAGACTTAGTGTGATCAAAACATAGCCTTAACCCATACTTGCTCAATTCATGGTCAAAATCATGTTAGGGACTTAGTCCACATCAAAACTTTCACAATAAATTCATGCATCATGCATAGAATGCCATGAGGAAAAATATGAATAGCATGGGTAATGGAATTCAAACTTTACATTCAATTCAAGAGTAGTTCATGAGAAATTCAAGTGAAATCTACCTTTAAAACCTCATTTGGACAATACCCATGCATAAATCAAGAGTATAAGAATATACATAACTTGATCAAAATCAAAACATTAAGCTTTCATGAAATTCTAACTCAAAACAACATTAAATCACCCAAAATCTACAACACATAATCCCAATCAATTATTTACTTGAAATTCTAAAGAACCCAATCTTAATTGAAAACTTAAAAATCAAATTTAAAGAGGAAGGTTCTTGGGTCTTCAAGGATGAAAGGAAATCCTTGAATCAAAGCCCACATACCTTCAATAGACCAAAGGAATTGCAAAATCAAGAAAGCAAAGGTTGTTTTCCCTAAATTTCTTCAAGCTTCAACAATGGAGGTCAAGAGAATTTAGGATTTTTAAAAGAGTAATGAGGAGCCTTTTTATTTATTTATTTATTTTTTTTAATTTTTTTTATAGAAAATTAGATCTACGCCAAGAGATCTCCAGTCTCTTGGACGGCCAGGGTTGAGCAACACCCCAACCTTTATTATAAATAAAGTAAAATTAAAATACAAACCGAAGGGGGGCATGAACCTTACCTCCACCTAATGATGGTACATTAACCGACCTTCCAACTAAGGATAGCCACCTTATCCCTATATTCTATTATACAACCAACCAAGTCTATGAGCACCTAAGAGAGGACTCCTCTCGTACACAAAAACTAGGAAAGCCATAATAAATCAAGAGAGCTAAATTTAGTACACATAACATATACAGATAAAGCACAACTAAGAAAGCCATAAATAAGGGAGACTCTCCCCGTACATAATAGAAACATTAGAATAACCCATCAAAGTGCAGATTGTCCAATGATCTGTTATTTGAGTTGAATCTCTAAATATGTGCCGACTTCAAGGCGGCTTCTTAATTCTTTTGATCTCTCTTCTCCTGAAATTAGTCACTCCCAGTTTGTCCAAAAGGATACAAGCTTTAATATCATTAGACAGCTGGTTGACTTCATTGTAGATTATGAGAGTAGTGATTATGTGTCCTTGCTTGGATAGTTTATCAGCTACTTGATTTGCTTCCCGAAAGATATGCCTACAAGAAAACATTGAGAATAACGGTATAATAGAATGAATTTTAAATAATACCTGATTCGTCGTCCAAGGGGGTTGTAATTGTTTATTGATCAACTTCGATGCTAATTCAGAATCCAATTTGATTTGGACAGCATGGTAACCCAATTGGAGGCAACACTTCAATCCAAACAATGCTGCTTCAAGATCTGCTAAATTGTTAGTGCCATTTCCCAAGTGATATGAATATGCGAAGATGATATCTCCTTCAGCATTTCTACAAATCCCTCCTGCTGCAATGCTGCCTGGATTGTCCTTGCAACTTCCATCTGTGTTGAGCTTAACAAGCCCTCTAAATGGAGGAAACCAAGAAACCTTTGTGACCTTAACATCATGACTGCTTTTTTCAGTCATATCTACCAGATCGTGCCAATTCATAGGCCAATGAATATAAGGAAAAGCAACAGAAACAATGCTCCACAAATCTTTGAGGATGGCAAATTTGACTCTGCTGAAGTTTGACTTTTTGCCATCATACTTACTAGCACACCTGTTTTTCCATAATTGCCAACAGACAAAAATAGGAGCAGCCTGAAGAATTAGCTTATGAGCAGCATTGTGTCTTCTACAAGCCCCCCATTTTAAAATCACATGCTTTAAATTTAGTACATTACAATCCACTCCAAATGCAGCCCCCATTAAATTCCACAGGGCCTTAGCCAAATTACCAGAGATGAAAATATGATCAATAGTATCTCTACCAGGTTGAAGGCAGCAAAAGCAATCTGTAGGTTGATGTCCAAATACAATCAGCTTTTCGTTTGTAAGTAGTTTGCCTCTCATAGCTCTCCACAGATGAAAAGAACATTTAAACGGAATCAGATTATGCCATATAAGATTATTAATAGTAGATTTGGATCCCTTTTCCCTTATAAGATTCCATGTAGAAGAGCAAGTGAAATTGCCATTGGTATTCAATTTTCAAATGGCCCTGTCAGGTTTTCTTGTAAAGTAATTAAACTTGTGAGACAAAATGGAGGACACAAGAAGAGGAGGGGCTACCTGCAACAGTTGTTTCACATCCCAGTCACCATTGTTGAGGAAATCTGCCACTCTTGCATTATTGAGTCTAGAGATACCAATAGTATGGTGAGCCAAAGGTCCCACACCTAACCAATTGTCCCACCAAAAATAAGTTGTCCCTGAATAGATTTCCCAATGAATATGAGGTTCCAATTTAGGTCTGTTTTTAAGTATTCTATTCCATAATCTAGATTGGCCAGTGTCCCATTTTTTGATAGTTGGGTTAGCTCTTTGACAATATTTGGCCATCAAGAAATCCCCCCACAATGATCGTTTAGACCTAAAGGTCCACCAATGCTTACATTGTAAAGCTGTGGCAACATCTGCTAACTGTTTAGTTCCAATTCCCCCTTCCTGTTCAGGAAAACTAAGTTTCTTCCAAGAAGCCCAATGGAATTTTTTCTTACCATTTCTCCAACCCCAGAAAAAATTAGCAATCAGACTTTGCACCTGTTTAATAGTAGTACTTGGAGGAATAACAGAGGAGAAAAGGTGGATAGGCATAGAATGTAAAACATGATTAATCAGAACAATCTTTCCCCCATAAGATAACAATTTTGCCTGCCACCCCTGAATTCTTGCAACAATGTTGGAAATCATCTTTGAGTAGTACACAATTCTTTGTCTACCCAAATAGATAGGACAACCAAGATAAGTCAAGGGACTATTTTGCTGCCTATAACCAGTGAGTCTCTTGATCCTCTCAACAGTAGTCCCAAAGGCACAGTCCGGAACTATGAAGTGGCTTTTGTTCTTATTAATCATTTACCCTGAAACTTGTTCATAAGACTTCAAAGTAGACATAATCATTTTTAAAGAATTCCTTCCACCAGTAGTAAAGATGATTATATCGTTTGCAAAGCTAAGATGAGTGATCTGAGGACCCAGAGGGGCCATATAGAAGCCCTGATAAAGAGGCTGATGAATGAGATTATTCAGCATTCTAGACAATACTTCAACCCCCATAATAAACAAAGCAGGGGAAAGAGGATCTCCTTGTTTCAGACCACTAGAAGATGGAAAGAAACATTGTCTTGTACCATTAATAATGATAGAGTACCAATTGCTTGACATAATCCTCCAAATGAGATCAATAAATATTTCCCCAAAACTAAACTTTCTTAGAACAAGACTAGTAAAGGACCATGACACTATGTCAGAGGCCTTAGCCATGTCCAATTTAATGACCACATTACTTCCTGTCATAGGCTTTTTACTCTGATGGATAATCTCCTGGGCCAGCATAATATTTTCAGAGATGCTCCTACCTTTAACAAAACTAGACTAATATGGAGAGATGATGTTAGGTAGAATAGGGGACAATCTTAAATAGAGCAATTTTGAGATAATTTTGTTGATGAAATTACTCAGGCTAACAGGTCTGAAGTCAGCAATATCAGAAGGATTATTCACCTTAGGAAGCTGAACTAAGCAAGCATGAGAGACGTATCTTGGAATGAATTGTCCATAGAAGAAAGCATTAATAACTGCAAACAAATCCTTATTGATAATAGACCAACAACTTTGGTAGAAGAGCATTCCCAGGAATGATCTTTTCAGAACCAGAAAACAATTTCTGAAAGTAAGTGGTAAAAGACCTAGCCACTTGATCTTCTCCTTGCACCCAATTACCCCTTCCATCCCTGATTTTATGAATGAATAACCTTTTCCTTCTTCCTCTCATCAAGGTATGAAAATAACTAGAATTAGCATCCCCATCCTTAAGCCAATGAAGTTGAGTCTTTTGTCTCAAAATGGATTGCTCAAGCTTCATATATTTTATATATTCAGCATTAAGAGCATACAGAGCAGTCGTATTATCTCCAGAATTACAAAGAATAAGATTCTCTTCAGCCTGGGCAACCTTCAACTCAAATTCCTTTACTTTAGCAAAGATATCTCCAAAAATATTCCTAGACCAATTGGTTAAAGTTGAGGTAAGTATTTTCAATTTAGTATGAAAAATCCACATTGGGTTGCCACTTACTTCCTGTCTCCAACAATTAGCGACCGTGTCTAAAAAACAAGGATGATCAATCCAACAGTTAAGGAATTTAAAATACTTAATTGGAAGAGAAGGGGAAGTAATCATCTCCATGAGCATGGGACAATGATCTGACCCCGTACTAGGAAAATGAGATATAGCAGTCTGGGGCATGATCTTAAGCCAATGGTCATTAACCATTGCTCTATCCAATCTTTTTTATATCATAGCCCCAATTCCCCTTTTGTTGAACCAAGTATATTTAGAGCCACTAAATCCCAAATCCATAAGACCACAGGCTTCAGTGATAGCAATAAACTCAAAAATTTTACTCATATTGTATGGAAGACCCCCCAACGTTTCATCGGGGCAAGCAATGACATTAAAGTCCCCAATAGTACACCAAGGGGAATCCGTGTTAGCTAAATTTAACATACCATCCCAAAGGGATCTTCTAAGCAGATCTTTACATTTAGCATAGACAACAGTAATGATAAAAGGTACAGGCCACATGTTGTGCTTGATATTACAAGTAATGAACTGGTCATCGGTATGTAAGATTCCGCAATCTACATCCTGATTCCAGAAGAGCCAAATCTTCCCATTTTGATTGTGACTAGCATAATCCATTCCAAGGCTCATTCTGAATTTTTGGATTTTAGAATTGTCTAAGAAGGGTTCCAATAAAGCTATGAAGTCAATATGATGCAACACTTTAAGAGATTTAATTCTATCCACCACTCCTTGGGTATTGATCCCCCTAACATTCTATACAATTGTACTAATCATTTAAAACTCTTATTACTGTGAGATCTGGTGTTAGGTCTTCTAACATTCGCAGGAGCTGAAATAGTAGTAGAGACTTTAGTTATTTTCTGGTTCTGATGATTTTGGCCTCTGGGGGACAATCCTTGTTCTTGGGAAATTTGCAAAATCTCCTCCTCCACAATATCATTGTGATGGTTAAAGTTTGTGGTCAGATTCTCACTACTCCCATCACCATCTTTATCAGAATCTTCTATGGATAATTGATGTTTATCCATTTCATCCTCTGAATTGATAACAACATACTCATCAAAATCGACTTGTTCATTAGGAATGGTATTCAAGGTACATTTCTGGTAATCCTCTCCTGCCTTAGTTTGTATATCCTATTTTTTTCCAGAAACTTCTATACCCTGCCTATCCTTTTGAGCATGATCAGAATTTAGGAGCTTAGAATAGTCCTCATTGTTCTGTTGTAAATGATCATCCTTATTGTTTCTAGCCTTGTCGTTCTTTGTCCTAGTACCTTTTCTACTAGAACTTGCATGAGATCCCAAATCAGTAGCTGTAGGATTAGACTGATCTATATTAGAAGGTTTATTTCCCGGATCATCAACATCACAATTCTGAAATTCCCCATTTAACACCTCATCTTGATTCATAAGTTGCCCATTCGTATCACCCAAATCTCCCAAGACATTCACATTTAACACAGGGGTGGTATGAGAGTTTAGGGGCTGATATATATTAACACAATTATGGGGGATGGGAGGCTGCATCTGACAAGAAGCAACAGGTACCGCAGTCCCATGGGGATGGATGAGAAGGGGCTAGGGTTAGGTTAAGGGGTTTTAGGGGACCTTAGGATGCGTAAAAGGGGCCTAGGGATTAATTAAATAACAAAAATACCATTAATGAAACAGATATTTAACTGCCACACAGTGCTTCACGGAGGAGCTACAGTGGCCATCTATTGGCTCACTGTCCGTACAAGTGGCCGTGTGCCTTGCCATAGCCAAATTTCAATACGAACTCTCGGAGGACTTTCTAGAACACATCACCAAGGGGTTTCACAGTCCGTGTGGTTTCACACGGACCATGTACTGGTCCGTTGAGCCACACTTGTCCCAAGAATCAACCCCAAATCAAGATCAAGTCACTGCCTCCCCAAACAAACCGTTTGAGGTCTCATGGATCGTGGGTGGTCCGTGGGACCTCACATGGTCCATGTGTTGGGTCTAGGCCATCCTGAACCCACTGGACCATGGTACGGACCACCACATATATCGTGGACCCTCATACGGTCCGTGGTTCTGTCCTTGGACCATTTTCAGGGCCTATTCTAAATGTCTTCCGAATATTAGGTTTTGGTCATAACGTCCTCATACGAACTCCGAATTAAGTAAAACAAATTGATTTGCGAAGATAACTCAAAGATATTCAATTTGATATGTAGTATCCCACATGGTTCAACCCCCATAAAACGTTATATCTCTTCAAAGTAAGCTGCCCAAACGACCTTTCTAGGCCACCAAATGATCCATTTTGCGTTTGGCCACTTAAACTCAACCCGTGGCTACTAAATTTTAACCATGACTAGTATAACATCATACAAGACCACCCATAAGGAATTTTCAAATAATTTGGGTCGTTACATTATCCCCCTGGGAAAATTTGTCCTCGAATGTGCTATAACTACGTTTTGAGGACATCAATCACAAAACAAGAGACATTTAAACCATAACTCAAGAGACCATGCATCATATCAAAAATCTTTCAAAACGCATCTCAAAATATCATTTAAATCATTTTCGTGCTCATGTATGCATGCAATGTCATGAAACTCAAGCAAACAAGCAATTAAGACCATAAAAGATAGAACCTAGTATCTTAGGATTGAGTGGATTGGAAAATATGGGGATATCGCTCCTTAATGTCCAACGGAAAGTTCAACTTATATGTAACCTTACTAAACTCTACCTCTCTATCGGGAGGGATACCAGGAAATCCCCCGAGAAATACATCGGGAACTTACTAACCACCGGAACTGATTCAAGCCTAGGTATTTCACCCTTCACATCTCTAACCCGCACCATATAATAAATTATACCCTTACAGTTCCATCCTAAGTACTACATCACTATCATACAACCTCAAGTTCTACAAAGGCATCGGAGAACACTTTATACAACCCACGAACCGGACAACCACGATATACTTTCTAGGGAATGATGGACTTACCCATGGAGTATACACAAAATAAGGTTCCCTCAAGGTTTCAGAACTCACACAAATTTAATAGCCAACAAAGGAATCAAAAAGCTAAGTTTGCATATGCATCAAAGGTAAAGATTCTTAACATGCCCGAGACGACATCCGGAGCTTCCTCTACCTCTTGGTGGCCATGCAGAGCATAAAACCGGTTGTTTCTAGGAGCACCATCAACTAGAGTCACATGCTCTCCCCTCACCTTCCTTGGACAGTTAATGACCTTATCATCCATGCTACCACATCCGAAAGAAGCATCTGTAGCCTTTCTACAAACACCTTCATGACGCTTTCCACACCGTCCACAAGGAGGAATTTGAGGACCACCCCAAACTTGTGCCTTAGGAGGCGAAACCTTAAGATTTGAGACTCTCATGTCCGAACCTTGGCCTTGATGGAATCGGCCAAAACCACCACCACCACTCATTGAGTTGGAATAGCCACCGTCAAATCGAGCCCTCTTAGCCTCACACACTCTTATCTCCTTAAGTTTCTCTCCCTCAATTTGTTTGGCATAAGTCATGAGCCGAGAGATATCCATGTAACGAATGAGCATAGCTGTCGTACACTCTTTCACCCCCAAGTCCGAAACACCCGAAATAAACTTGTGCATTCTTGCACGGGGATTGGGGACAAGCATTGGAGCATACTTGGAGAGCTTTGTGAACTTGAGGGCATAGTCCCTCACGGTCATGTTACCTTGTCAAAGATTGATAAACTCGGTCATCGTGGCTTCCCTAAGCTCGAGTTGGAAGAACCAATCAAGGAAGGCCGCTTTGAACTCCTCCCATCCAACCTCCACATCCATCACCCTCTCCACAAGCCATTGATTATACCATACTTATGCCACGTCCTTGAGTTGATAAGCCACCAACTCCACCTTTTCCTACGCACTAACTCCCATAATCGAAGACACTTTAGTGAGTTCATCCACGAACTCTTGGGCATCTTCATCGGCCTTAGAACCATAAAATTCTGGAGGGTTCATAAGAGTGAAGTTCCTCACCCTTGAGGCCGGAGTAATGACATTGACCGGGTTGACCGGCCTATCTTGGTTGGTCACAGATTGGGACAACATAGAGATAACATTAATGAACTCGGCGTGGGACACCTATTCCTCAACCAGTGCCCGAGGAGCTAGTTCCTCAACTTAGGGAGCCTGACGGGGAAGGGGAGCTCTTCTGGGAGGCATTTTCTGAAAGAGCAACAAATATACCAAAGTTTAGAAAGAACCATCGTAAGATGTCATGGCACGATATAAGGAAGCAGTGAAATGAGGTAATTCCTAAAACATCGTCATAGCCTATCATTCATAGGTATGGTGCACAACACACCCATGAAGAAGACTCTACTTGACGTGGCATGTTGGACTCCAAGGACCATTTATAAACTTAGGGCTCTGATACCATCTTTTTCATGACCCGAATAGGGGCCTAGATGTGACATGGCAAAGGAGAACCCCGAAATATCCTCGATCAAGCAATCATAGCATCATTACACACATCATTGGTTCAGAAGCGCAGAAGCTAAACACGTAACACATAAGCTCTAAGAGAATCGAGGACTTAGACTCAAGCTATGGGGATTTTGTCGGGAATGGGATAAGCATGAATTCACGTAATGAATAGCTATTATCTTTAAGGGAACGGGTAGGTGGGATTCACTATAAGGGAACACCGGGATTATGGGACTTTCCACATAAACACATAGCCAATCACAATTCCCAACATATAAGTCATAAGCATAATCGATAACAATTATCACAATCAAAGCTAATAAGCACAACTTCCATAAGCATAATATTAAACATATCAAGTCGATGAACAAGAGTTTAGATTTGTCCAACAAGCCTCTACATAGATGAAACGGGGCCTCGACATAGTTTGAGGATCACCCTCAATACATAAATGAAGTAAATGACATAATAAAACTAGGTTGATAGTAGGTGGCTACAGCCCCTGAACAAAAGGTCTCACCACTAGTACAAGTCTTCAAGAGTAATCACACGTCGTGCGGTGGAATGTAGAAGTAGTCTCCGACACCTACATAGTTAGAGCATGTAGACAAGAGTAAGGGTTAGCACAATAAAGTACTAAGTATGCGGGCATGCAAATGCATATTCACATGATCCTATAGCAACCGACATGGTAAGAGCACATATATAGAAGTGAATATAAAAAAGGATAATATACAATATGCCATGAATGTCATAATGCATGAAATGCCATAATACGTAGTATAGAGGGGATAAAACCATAACCAACATCACAAGTTCATGTGAGCTACAACATGACCTTGCCCAATGTGACCTCCCATTGGATCGGAGAAGACTACTTGCCATAGGTAATCTTCACCATACCTTACGACCCGGTCATTTCGGTGTGATAGCCACCTTCCTTACGACCCAGTCATTTCGGAAGGGTTTAAATTCATAGCATGTCTTAACATATCATATTATATCATATCAAGGCATACCTTACGACCCGATCATTTCGGTAGCAACCTATGTAGGCCCATAGTTTTGGGAAAGGAGTGGGACCCCTAGGGATAGCCCACTTACTACTCCTATCTTTCTCGGTACTAAGTCATCATCCCACAAGAATACATATACATATATATACATGCTTTTAAATGGAAACTTGACACTTGAACTTCAACCTATGCATACTTGGGCTTAGAAGCTAAACATACTTTCAAATACTATCATGCATACTTAACAAGAGTTAAACATAGTTCATAGTCATGCATCATGGGCTAAAAAGCCAAACCAGCCTTCATGTCATACTTCATGCATAAGAGTAGCTCCATTCATATCACATTGGTGTAAGCACCCATGTTGCTCAAAGAGTCATATCATATCATGCCATGGACTTAGTGTGATCACAACTTAGCCTTAACCCATTCTTATTTAAATCATGCTCAAAATCATGTTCAGGACTTAGCCCACATCAAAACTTTAACAATAAATCCATGAATCATGCATGCAATTCCATGAGGAAAAATATGAATAGCATGGGTAATGTAATTCAAACTTTACATTCAATTAAAGAGTAGTTCATGAGAAATTCAAGTCAAATCTTCCTTTAAAGCCTCATTTGGACAATACTCATGCATAAATCAAGAGTATAAGAACAAGCATAACTTGATCAAAATCAAACCATTAAACTTTCATGAAATTCCAACTTAAAACATCATTAAATCACCTAAAATCTACAACACATAATCCCAATCAATTATTTACTTGAAAATCTAAAGAACCCAACCTTAATTGAAAACTTAAAAATCAAATTTAAAGAGGAGGGTTCTTGGGTCTTCAAGGATGAAAGGAAATCCTTGAATCAAAACCCACATACCTTCAATAGACTAAAGGAATTGCAAAATCAAGCAAGAAAAGGTTGCCTTCCCCAAATTTCTTCAATCTTCAACAATGGAGGTCAAGAGAATTTAGGATTTTTCAAAGAGTAATGAGGAGCCTTATAATGGATTAAAAAAGGTTAGGGTAAGTTTAAGGGGTTTTAGGGGCCTTAGGATGACTGAATGTGGCCTAAGGATAAATTAAATAACGAAAATACCATTAATGAAATGGACATTTAGCTGCCTTAGCCAAATTTCTACACGAACTCTCGAGGGACTTTCTAGAACACTTCACGCATGGGGTTCATGGGTTGTGTGGCTTCATACGGACCGTGTACTGGTCCTTGGAGACACACTTCGCCCAAGAATCAACCCCAAATCAAGATCAAGTCACTGACTCCCCAAACGGACCGTTTGAGGTCTCAAGGATCGTGGGGTGGTCCGTGGGACATCACTTGGTCCATGAGTTGGGTCGTGGACATCATGAACCCACTGGACCATGTCACAGACCCCCACATGGACCATGTGCCCTTACACGGTCCGTGATCTTCTCCTTGGGCCATTTTCAGGGGCTATTCCCAACGTCTTTTGAATTTCAGGTAGTCTCACTATTTTGGTGATAAATTCCTCATATGAACTCCGAATTGAGTGAAACCAGTTGCGTTGCGAATATAACTCAAATATCTTCAATTTGATATGTATTATACCACACGTTTCAACCCACATAAAAAGTTATTTTTCTTCAAAGTATGCTGCCTAAACGGCCAATCTAGGCCACCAAATGATCCATTTTACGTTCGGCCACTTAAACTCAACCCGTGGCTACAAAAATTCAACCATAACCAGTATAATATCATAAAATACCACCCATAAGGAGTTTTCAAAAATTTTGGGTCGTTACAGGCAAGCAGGGTTAGGGAGTTTCCACATAAACACAATCGCAATCCAACATATCACAATAGCATAAGAGGAAACAAAATCATAAAATGAGATATCATCACATAAAATAGATAGCCATATCATTGCATTTAAGATATAGCATAACGTACAATAGAGTTTGATATGTCCAACAATGTCTCTACAAAAGATAAGACAGGGCCTCGACATATTTCGGGCTCAACCTCAAGTCATAAAGTAAAGGAACATAAGGTAAATACAAAGGTAGATGAAAGTGGTTGTCTCCCTTGGTGTATAGGGCTCACTACAAACAATAACTTCAAGAATCTCGATTAGCGGTCTAGCGGGGGATAAAAGTCACCTCCGGTCCTTACATAGTTAGAGCATGTAGACAAAGAGTATGGGTTAGCACATAATAATGCACTAAGTATGCGGTCATGCAATGCACATGAACATGAGCCTACGAAAAAGTTAGATGACAAGGGCACATACATAGAAGGAGAATATAGGAAAGGATAGTATATCAATATGCCATGAAATCCATGATGCATGAAATGCCATAATGTTTATAGTATAAGGGATGTGACCATAACCGACATCAAAAATCATGTGACCTACAACATGAACTTACCTGATGAGGTCTCCCATCGGATGAGAGAAGATTAATTTCTAAAGGTAATTTACACCACACCTTACGACTCAGTCATGTTGGTGTGATGGCCACCTTCCTTATGACCCGGTCATTTTGAAAGGATTTACATAACATATCATATCATAGCATAGCATACCTTATGGCCCACCTATTTCGGTTGCTTAACCTATTTTGGAACATAGTTGAGGGAAAGGAGTGGGACCCTTTGGGATAGCCCACTTACTACTCCAATCCCACTCGGTGCTAAGTCATCATCCCACAAGATTGCGTATACATATACCTGCCTTTAAAATGAAAAGGAAACACTTGGCATCATAATAGCTATAATTAGTCTTAAAGGATAAATCACTTTCTTTACTTTCATGCATACGTGACTAAAAAGTCAAACACATTTCATAATCATATTTTATTGGACTAAAAACCCAAATACACTTTCATGTTAAACTTCATGCATAGGAGTAGCTCCATAATTTTCATATCAAATTGGTGTAAACACCCATGGTTGGTCAAAGAGCCATATCATAGACATTATGTGATCACATTCTTGTCATAACCCATACTTGTTCAAAATCATAGTCATAAACATATTGGGACTTAGCCCACATCATATCCTTCATGTAATCCATGTTCATACATGCAAATTCCATGATTGATGAAGAGAATAACATGGGCACTAGAATTCATAATTTAAATCCAAATCAAGTACAATCCATAAGAAATTCAAGGTTAAATGAACAATTAAATCTCAATTTAATTTTACCCATGCAAGGATTATAGAGCAAGGGGACATGCATATTTGTACCTTCATTAAATCAAAGGAATTCATCAATTAGGGGCATAGTTCATCTTGAAATCATTAAATAAGAATAGCCCACCCTTCAATTTTATTAAATCATCTTTACATTAAAATACCCATTTCAAGAAAATCATAATTTTTCAATATTAGTGAAAAGAATTTTGGGGTCTTCATGGTTGAAAGAATAACCATGAATCAATCCCACATACCTTGAAATCATCAAGAAGATTAAGAAGATTATTATGAAGTCTTGAGTTTCTCCCACTTTCTAGCTTGGTCTTCAATGGTGGATGAGAGAAAATTGAGAGAATTTTAGAGATGAATCGAGAGCTTGAATGAATTAAAATGAATTAGGATTTAATTTAGGGGTTTTAGGAGAGTTTAGAAACGGTAAAACGGCCCTAGGGATAATTAAAATTACCAATTAACCATTAATGAAACGGAGCAGATAACTGAAACAGTCACTGACGAAAGCACCTACACGGTCCGTGTAGTGGCTCACAGACTGTGAACTGTACCGTATGGCTTGACTTGGTTCATGCCTTGGCTTGAAATCTTGGGAGACTTTCTGGATCACTCCATGACAGGACTCTTTGTCCGTAAAGATACACATAGACCGTACACTGGTCTGTGAAGCCTTACTTGGTCCAAAGTCCTAGCCCTGGGGTCTAGGAAGTCTCTGGACCACTCCACGACAAGCCCTCACAGAACGTGAAGTGGTCCGTGGAGCTTCCCTTGGTCCAATACCCTTGGAGCTCACTGGATCAGTCCACGGATGCCCCTCACGGGTCGTGAGCCTCCATACGGCTTGTGGCCCCTCCTGTAAGGCAGTGCCTTAGCTCCAAAACCATTTCCCTTTTTCTAGAACACTTCCGTGCACCGGTAGTCTCATCGTAATGGTCATAACATCCACATAAAAACTGCAATTCAAGTGAAACCAATTTGATTTCAAAGATAACTAGAAGAGCTTCGTTTTGATAGGTCATTTTCCACACAGTTCATCTCATACCAAGAGATATAGCCATTCAAAGCAGTAGTCTCCACAAAACGTCAAGCAAACTTAATCAATGCGATTTCTTTGAACATGGCCACATAAGTAAGACCCATGACGGTCAATAGCCAACCATAATAGGTTCCATTAGACCTTAATCAACCACTACAAAATTTAAAAAATTTCAGGTCATTACATCGTCTCCCCCTAGGGAACATTCGTCCTCGAATGAGCTAGACCACGACTTTAGGACGTCAATCAAACAAGAAACATTTTCATCATAATTTATAATGGAACATGCATCATTTTCAAAGCCATTTAAAATTCATGTCAAAACATCATTCAAATCATTTTCGTGCTCATGTATGCATGCAATGCCATGAAACTCAAGAATTGAAGAGATAGGATCATTAGAAAAGATAGAACCTAGTACCTTAGGCTTGAGTAGATTGGAAAAGATAGGGGTATCGCTCCATCTTTTCCAACTCCGCTTCCCATGTAGCACTCTCCACATATTGGTTCCTCCAAAGTACGTTAACAGAAGCCACCTCCTTGTTGCAAAGCCACTTCATTTCCCTATCCAAATTTTTGACTGGCACCTCTTCATAAGTCAAATTCTCCTCCACCGTCACACCCTCAAAAGGTGTAATTGTCGTAGGGTCATCAAATAATTTCCTCAACATCAAAACATGGAACACCGGATGAATAGAGCTCATTTCCGGAGGCAAATCTAACCTATAAACCACCTTGCCAACCTTCTCAATAACCTTATATGGTCCGACGTACCAAGGATTCAACTTGTCCTTCTTGCCAAAATTCTTGATGCCTTTCATAGGAGATACCTTCACACAAACCCAATCACCTACATAGAATTCAAGATCCCTCTTCCTAAGATCCGCATAGGACTTTTGGAGACATTGAGCCGTTCTCAATCTCTCCCTAATTAACTTCACCTTTTTTATGGCCTTTACCACCATGTTTGGGCCTAACAATTTTGCGTCACCTATCTCAAATCAACCTACTGAGGATATACACCTTCTACCATACAAAGCTTCGAATGGGGCCATACCAATCCTAGCGTGGAAACTATTGTTATAGGAAAACTCAATAAGTGGTAGATGATCATCCCAATTTCTCTAGAACTCCTACACACAAGCCCTTAACATGTCCTCCAAGGTTTGAATTGTCCACTCGGCTTGTCCATTGAATAGGGGATGGAAGATGGTGCTCAATTTGACCTTAGTCTCAAGTTCTTTTTTAAATGACCTCTAAAAGTGAGAAGTAAATTGAGTGCCACGATCCAATATGATGGACCTCGGTACACCATGCAACCTCACCAATTCCCTAATGTATAATTTAGTATAATCCTCGACACTATAAGTAGTCTTGATTGGTAAGAAGTGAGCCGACTTTGTCATTTGGTCAACAAAAATTCATATTGAGTCAAATTATTTTCTAATATGAGGCAACACAACCACAAAATCCATATTCACATCATGGGACAACCCACCGGGCCTTTGATGTTCAACTTTCACTCGTTAGCAATTCAAACATTCTGACACAAATTTGGCTATGTCTTTCTTCATGCCATGCCACCAATACAACTCCCTCAAATCTTGATGCATCTTAGTGGATCCAAGATGAATAGAATATTGGGAATTATGAGCCTCACTCATGTTAATCTCCTTTAGGTTGTCAACATCCGGAACATACAATCTATTTTGGTATCGTAGCACACCATCTCCCCCTTGGGAGAAAACCTCAATCTTTCCTTCGGTAACTATTTTTTTTAACTCCACCAAGGAAGGATCTAAGTCTTGCTTTGCCTTAATATCCACACCACTGAAGGCTCAGATCCTTCATGAACAAAAAACCACCATTTTTTTAGTCCGCCAACCTAACACCTAATCTAGCCAACCAGTGCACTTCCTTCACTATCTCCTTCTTCCCCACATCCACATGCAACACACTTCCTATAAATAGCCTAATAAGGGCATCTGGAACAACATTTGCCTTGCCGGGATGATAAAGAATACTCATGTCATATTCCTTGAGAAGTTCCAACAATCTCCTTTGTCTCAAGTTAAGATCCCTTTGGGTGAACACACATTGCAAACTTTTATGGTCGGTGAAAACATCAACGTGTACCCCATACAAGTAATGTCTCCAAATCTTCAAGCTAAACACCACCGCCACCAACTCAAGATGATCGGATAATTTTGCTCATGCACCTTCAATTGTTGAGACGCATAAGCTATCACCTTACCGTGTTTCATAAGTACACACCCCAACCTAATTCGTGAATCATCATAATATACCACAAACCCATGTAACCCATTGGGAGGGGTAAAAATAGGAGCCAATGTGAGTCGATCCTTATAGGTCTGGAAGCACTTCTCACACTCACTAGAACACACAAACTTAGCCTTCTTCTAAGTCAATTTGGTCAATGGGAATGCAATGGAAGAAAATCCTTCAACAAACCTTCGATAATAACTAGCCAATCCAAGAAAGCTTTGAATATGTGATGGAGTTAATGGTCTAGGTCAATCTTTCACTGCTTCAGTTTTCATAGGATTAACCTTGATACGATCACCGGACACCATATAACAAAAAAATACAAATTCTCTTAACCAAAATTCAAACTTGCTAAACTTGGCGAACAATTGCTTCTCCCTCAAAGTTTGAAGCACCAACCTCAAGTGATTCGTATGCTCCCACTCACTTGGGGAGTAAATCAGGATATCATCAATGAAGACCACCATAAAATTGTCAAGGAACGGTTTGAACACCCAATTCATGAGATCCATAAACACCCCCAGGAGATTGGTCAAACCAAACGACATTACCACAAACTCAAAGTGCCCATAATGAGTCCGAAAAACCATCTTCGGGATATCACATTACCTTAACTGTAACTGATGGTAACCCGATCGAAAATCTATCTTAGAGAAATGAGTAGCCCGTTGGAGTTGATCAAACAAATCATCAATTCTGGGAACCGAGTACCTATTTTAATGGTCACCTTATTTAATTGCCTATAATCAATACACATTCGGAGAGAACTATCCTTATTCCTCACAAATAACATGGGAGCACCCCAAGGTGAAATACTTGGTCTAATATAACCCTTCCCCAACAAGTCCTTTAACTGATCCTTCAAATCTTTTAACTCCTCTGGCGCCATACGATAAGGAAGAATGGAAATAGGTTGAGTATCCGAAATAAGATCTATGCTAAAATCCACTTCTCTATGGGGAGGAATGCTCGACAAATCTTCAGGAAACACATTGGGAAATTCATTAACCACCAGAACTGATTCAAGCGTCGGTGACTCACCCTCTATGACTATAACCCTTACAATGTGGTAGATACACCACTTACAAATCAGTCTCCGGGCTTTGAGGTAAGAAATAAATTGACCTCTAACCACGGAAGTGCTAACCTTCCATTCCAACACAGGTTCATTAGGAACATGAAATTTGACTTGACTAGTTCTAGAGTCAATTGAGGTATACGAGGCATGCAACCAATCCATCCTAAGAATAACATCAAAGTCATACATCTCAAGTTCTACAAGATCATCGGCGAAAATCTTATGCAATATAGAGATAGGACAACCCTGATACACTTTTCGGGCAATAATAGGCTCACCTACGGGAGTATACACCGAATATGGTTCCCTCAGGGTTTCAGGACTCAAACCAAATTTAACAGCCAACAGAGGAGTCACAAAAGATAAATTTTCACCCAGATCAAGTAAAGCATAAGCATCAAAATCAAAGATTCTTAACATACCAGTCATGAAGTTTTGAGCTTCCTCCACCTCCTGTCGAGCATGAGTAGCATAGAACTTATTGTTCCTGGGAGCACCAATGATCTGAGCCTTCGGCTTCCCTCGACCATCTGGGGCTGCTTGATCTTTCATTGTACCCCTTGAACAGTCAAAAGTCTTATGGTCCAATCCTCCATACCCAAAGAAAGCATCTGAAGCTCACCTAAAATCACCCAAATGGTTCTTCCCACACTGGACATACTAGGGAATTTGTGTACTACCCCCAACTTGTAACTTAGGAGGAGGCACTCTTGGGTTAGAAAACCTCACATTCGAACCTTGGCCCTGTTAGAATTGACCAATTCCGCCACCGCACTTAGAGTTGGAGAACCCATCATCATACCGGGCTTTCTTAGAGTCGTTCACCCTTCGCTCCTTGAGCTTTTCACCCTCAATTTGTTCAGCATAGTTCATGATCCGTAAGACATCCATGTCCATAATGAGTATAGCGGTACGACATTCCTTCACCACTAAGTCAAAAACACCTAAAATGAACTTGTGCATTCTTGCATGGGGATCAGTTACCAACATTAGAGCATTCTTTGAAAGCTTAGTGAATTTGAAGGAATAGTCCCTCACGGTCATGTTGCCTTGCTTGAGATTAAAAAATTTAGCCATCTTGGCTTCCCGAAGTTCAAGAAGGAAGAAATGGTCTAGAAAAGTCATCTTGAACTCTTCCTAACCAACCATAACATCTTTAGTCCTTTCCACTAACAACTGATTGTACCACACTTGAGCCACATCCTTCAATTGATACGCAACTAACTCAGCCCTCTCCTCAGAACCGACACCCATAAAGTCAACACCTTTGTGAGCTCATCAATGAACTCTTGGGCATCCTCATCAACCTTTGAATCAAAGAACTCCAGAGGATTCATCCAGGTAAAATCCCTCACCCTAAAGGATGGAGTGCCACCATTCGTGGGATTTGTTGGTCGGGCTTGGTTAGGCACAACTTGAGCCAACATAGACACCATATTCCTAAATTCGTTGTGAGTCACTTATTCCTCCACAGGCTCACGAGGGGCTTGTTCCTCATACACAGGAGCCTGTCTAGGAAGGGGAGCTCTTCTGGGTGGAATTTTCTGAAAGAGCAACATGAACACCCTATTTCAGGAAATCTTTCATAACAGCTCATAGCACGACATAAGGAACAATGAAGTGAGAAAATTCCTAAAATATTGTCATAGCCTCTCGCTCAAAGGTATGGTGTGCATCACACCCATGAACAAGACTCTAGTGACGTGGCATTGTTGACTCCGAGGATCAATTACAAACCTAGGGCTCTGATACCATCTTTTTCACGACCCAACAGTAGGGTCAAGATATGATGGCAAAGGATAACCCGAAAGTCCTCAATCAAGACATCATTACATTATCACACATATCATCGGTTCGGACGCGCCTATAATAAACAAATAGCACATAAGTCTAGGGGATTCCGGGGCTTTAGACTCAAGCTATGGGGATGTTGCTGAGAATGGGATAAGCATCAATCACATAGCACATAGCAATTACGTTATAAGGGGTGGGTAAGTATGACTCAAGCTATGGTGGCAAGCAGGGTTAGGGACTTTCCACATAAACACAATCCCAATCCAATATATCACAATAACATAAGCATAAATAAAAGCATAACATGAGATATCATCATTTAACATAGATAGCCATATCATTGCAAGTAAAACATAGCATAATGTACAATAGAGTTCGATATGTCTAATGATGCCTCTACATATGATAAGATGAAGCCTTGACATATTCCACCTTGGAGTATAGGGCTCACCACAAGCAATAACTTCAAGAATCTCAATTAGCCATCTAGCAGGGGATAAAACTCACCTCTGATCCCTGCATGGTTAGAGCATGTAGACAAAGAGTATGGGTTAGCACATAATAATACACTAAGTATGTGGGCATGCAATGCACATGAACATGAGCCTACGACCAAGTTAGATGACAAGGGCACATACATAGAAGGAGAATACAGGAAAAGATAGTATATCAATATGCCATGAAATCCATGATGCATGAAATGTCATAATGCTTATAATATTGAGGATGTGACCATAACCGACATCCAAACTCATGTGAGATACAACAAGAACTTGCCCGATGAGGCCTCCTATCGGATGAGAGAAGATTACTGGCCAAAGGTAATCTACACCACATCTTACGACCTGGTCATTTTGGTGTGATGACCACCTTCCTTACTACCCGGTCATTTCGAAAGGATTTACATAACATATCATAGCATAGCATAGCATACCTTACAGGCCACCCATTTTGGTTGCTTAAACTATGTTGGCACATAGTTGAGGGAAAGAAGTGGGACCCTTGGGGATAACCAACTTACTACTCCAATCCCACTCGGTGATAAGTCGTTATCCCACAAGAATATGTATGCATATAAATGTTTTTAAAATGGAACTGAAACATTTGACATCATAATCATGCATATTTAGGGTTAAAGGCCAAATATCTTGCTTTACTTTCATGCATACTTGACAAAAAAGTCAAACACATTTCATAATCATACTTCATTGGGCTAAAAAGTCAAATACATTTTCATGTCAAACTTCATGCATAGGAGTAGCTCCATACTTGTCATATCAAATTGGTGTAAACACCCATGGTTGCTCAAAGATCCATATCATAGACATTATGTGATCATATTCTTGTTATAACCCATACTTGTTCAAAATCATAGTCATAAACATATTAGGACTTACCCCACATCATATCCTTCATGAAATCTATATTCATGCATGCAAATTCCATGATTGAGGATGAGAATAGTATGGGCACTAGAATTCATAATTTAAATCCAAATCAAGAACAATGCATAAAAAATCCAATGTTAAATCAACAATTAAATCACAATTTTATATTACCCATGTAGGGATTAAAGAGTAAGGGGACATGCATAATTGTTCCTTCATTAAATCAGAGGAATTCATCAATTAGGGGCTTAGTTTATCTTGAAATTATTAAATAAGAACAGCCCACCCTTCAATTTCACTAAATCATCCATAAATTAAAATACCCATTTCAAGAAAATCATAATTTATCAAAAATAGAGAAAAGGATTTTGGGTTCTTCATGGTTGAAAGAGAAACTTTGAATCAATCCCACATACCTTGAATTTAACAAGAAGATTGAGAAGATTATAATGAAGACTTGAGTTTCCTCCAATTTCATGCTTGGTCTTCAATGGTGGATGAGAGAAAATTGAGAGAACTTGGGAGATGAATTGAGATCTTGAATGAATTAAAATGATTAGGGTTCAATTTAGGGGTTTTAGGAGAGTTTAGAAAGGCTAAAACGGCCATAGGGATAATTAAAATTACTAATTAACCATTAATGAAATGGAGAAGATAATGGAAACAATCACTGACGAAAGCACCTACACGGTCCATGTAGTGGCTCACGAACCGTGAACCCTACTGTGTGGCTTGATATGTTTCATGCCTTGGCTTGAAATCTTGGGATACTTTCTGGATCACTCCACGACAGGACTCACGGTCCATGAAGTTGCACACGGACAACGCACTGGGCCGTGGAGCCTCACTTTGTCCAAAGTTCTAGCCTTGGGGTCTAGGTAGTCTATGGACCACTCCACGACTGGCCCTCACCGACCATAAGGCGTCACATGGACCGTGAAGTGATCCGTGGAGCTTCACTTGGTCTAGGGCATTGGTCCAATACCCATAGAGATCACTGGATCAATCAATGGAGGCCCCTTACGGGTCTTGAGCCTCCATATGGTTCGTGGCCCATCCCGTAAGGCAATGCCTTAGCTCCATAACAATTGCCTTTTTTGCAGAACGCTTTTGTGCACGGGTAGTATCACTGTAATAGTCATAACTTGCACATACGAACTTCGATTCGAGTGAAACCAATTGCATTATGAAGATAACTCGAAGAGATTTATTTTGATAGGTCATAATCCACAAAGTTCATCTCATACCAAGAGATATAGCCATTCAAAGTCAGTACTCTCTACAAAACGTTAAGCAAACTTAATCAACATGATTTCTTTAAATATTGCTACATAAGTAAGACCCATGACGGTCATTAGCCAACCATAACAGGTTCCATTAGACGTTAATCAACCACTATGAAGTTCAAAAAATTTCAACTTGTTACATCATCTTCCTCTTGGGAACATTCGTCCTCGAATGAGCTAGACCACGACTTTTGGACATCAATCAAGAAAGCAACATTTTCATCATAACTTATAATTGAATATGCATCATTTTCAGAGCCATTTAAATTTCATGTCAAAACATCATTCAAATCATTTTCATGCTCATGTATACATGCAATGTCATGAATCTCAAGGATTTGAAAAATTAGGACCAATAGAAAAGATAGAACCTAGTACTTAGGCTTGAGTGGATTGGAAAATACAGGGGTATCGCTCCATCATGTCCAACTCCGCTTCCTATGTAGCACTCTCCACATGTTGGTTCCTCCAAATTTCCTTAACCGAAGTCACCTCCTTGTTGCGAACCCGGTTCACTTGCCTATCAAAAATTTCAATCGATACCTCTTCATAAGTCAGATTCTCCTCCACTGTCACACCCTCCAAAGGTGTAATTTTTGTAGGGTTACCAACCAATTTCCTCAACAACGAAACATGGAACATCGGATGAATAGAGCTCATCTCCACAGGAAAATCCAACCTATAAGCCACCTTGCCAACCCTCTCCACAACCTCATATTGTTTGACATACCAAGGGTTCAACTTACCCTTCTTGCCAAAATTCCTAACGCCTTTCATATGAGATACCTTCATATAATCCCAATCACCTACAAAGAATTGACGATCCCTCTTCCTAACATTCGAATAGGACTTTTGGTGACATTGAGCCGTCCTCAATCTCTCCCTAATCAACTTCACCTTTTTTATGGCCTCTACCACCAAGTCTGGGCCTAAAAATGTCGCCTCACCTATCTCAAACCAACCCACTGGGGATCTACACCTTCTACCGTACAAGGCTTCGAACTGGGCCATACCAATGCTAGCATGAAAACTATTATTATAGGCAAATTCAGTAAGCAGTAGATGATCATCCCAATTTCCCTTGAACTCCAACACACAAGCCCTTAACATGTCTTCCAAGGTTTGAATTGTCCTATTGGCTTGTCCATCGGTTTGGGGATGGAAGGTGGTGCTCAATTTGACCTTAGTAGCAAGTCCCTTTTTAAATAACCTCAAAATGTGAGAAGTAAATTGAGTTCCATGATCCAATATGATGGACCTCGGTACACCATATAACCTCACTAATTCCCGAATGTACTATTTAGCATAATCCTCGGCACTATAAGTAGTCTTGACTAGTAAGAAGTGAGTCGACTTAGTCATTCAGTCTACAACAATCCATATTGAGTCAAATTGTTTTCAAGTATGGTTGAAACCCAACCACAAAATCCATATTCACATCTTCCCACTTCCAAGTAGGAATCTTGATATCTTGGGCCAACCCATTGGTCCTTTGATGTCCAACTTTCACTTGTTGGTTATTCGAACATTCTAACACAAATTTGGCTATGTCTTTCTTCATGCCATGCCACCAATACAACTCCCTCAAATCTCGATGCATCTTAGTGGATACTGAATGAGTAGAATAATGATCCCAATGTTCTCGCTCACTTCGGGAGTAAATCAGGATGTCATCGATGAAGACCACCACAAAATTGTCAAGGAATGGTTTAAACCCCCGATTCATGAGATCCATAAACACTTCCAGGGCATTGGTAAAACTAAATGACATCACCACAATCTCAAAGTGCCAATAACAAGTCGGGAAATCCATCTTTGGGATATCACATTACCTTAACTTCAATTGATGGTAACCCGATCGAAGATCTATCTTAAAGAAATGAGTAGCTGCTTGGAGATGATCAAGAAAATCATCAATTCTGGGCAGCGGGTACCTATTCTTAATGGTAACCTTATTTAATAACTGATAATAAATACACATTCAGGGAGAACCATCCTTCTTCATCACAAACAACACTGGAACACCCTAAGGTGAAATACTTAGTCTAATACAACCCTTCTCCAATAAGTCCTTTAAGTGATCCTTCAACTCTTTTAACTCTGATGGAGCCATACGATAAGGAGGAATGAAAATAGGTTGAGAATCCGGAATGAGGTCTATGCCAAAATCCACTTCTCTATCAGGAGGAATACTGGGCAAATCATCGGGAAACACATCGAGAAATTTATTAACCACCGGAACAAATTCAAGTATCGGTGACTCACCCTTCATGTCTCAAACCCTTACAATGTGGTATATACACCCCTTAAAATCAGTCTTCGGGCATTGAGGTAAGAAAAAAACCGACCCTAACCACGGAATCGCTACCCTTCCATTCCAACGAAGGTTTATTAGGAACATGAAATTTGACTTGTCTAGTTCAACAATCAATTGAGGCATGCAACCAATCCATCCCAAGAATGACATAAAATTCATACATCTCAAGTTCTACAAGATCATCGGAGAAAACCTTATACAATACAGAGACAGAACAACCCCGATACACTTTCCAGGAAATAATAAGCTCACCCATGGGAGTATAAACCAAATACGGTTCCCTCAGAGTTTTAGGACTCAAACTAAATTTAACAGCCAACAAAGGAGTCACAAAAGATAAATTTGCACCTGGATCAAGTAAAGCATAAGAATAAAAATCAAAGATTATTAACATAACAACCATGACGTCTGGAGCTTCCTCCGTCTCCTATCGAGCTTGAAGAGCATAGAAACTGTTGTTCCTTGGAGCACCAAATATCTTTCTTTGCACCCCTTGGACAGTTACAAATCTTATGGTCCAAGCCTCCACACCCAAAGTAAGCACCCCAAGCTCTCCTACAATCACCAAAATGGTTCTTCCCACACTGGTCACACAGGGGAATTCATTAACTACCCCTAACTTATAACTTAGGAGGAGGCATCCTTGTGTTAGAAAACCTCACATTCGAACCATGGCCAAGTTGGAATCGACGATTCAGCCACCCCCTTTAGAGTTGGAGAATCCACCATCATACCGGGCTCTCTTAGAGTCGTTCACCCTTTGCTCCTTGAGCTTCTCACCCTCAATCTGTTCAGCATAGTTCATGAGCCAAGAGATATTCATGTCCCTAATGAGCATAGTGGTATAAAATTCCTTCACCACTAAGTCAGAAGCACCCAAAATGAACTTTTGTGTTATTGCACGAGGATCAGCTACCAACATCGGAGCATACTTCAAAAGCTTAGTGAATTTGAGGGAATAGTCCCTCACAATCATGTTGCCTTGCTTGAGGTTAATAAATTCAGTCATCTTGGCTTGCCGAAGTTCAAGAGGGAAGAAACGGTCCAGAAAAGCCATCTTGAACTCTTCCTAACCAACCTTAACATCTTCAGTCCTTTCCACTAACCATTGATTTTACCACACTTAAGCCAAATTCTTTAACTGATATGCAGCTAACTCAGCCCGCTCCTCATAATTGACACCCATAACAACCAACACCTTTGTGAGCTCATCAATGAAGTCTTGGGCATCCTCATCAATCTTTGAACCAAAGAACTCCGAAGGATTCATCTAGGTGAAGTCCCTCACCCTAGAAGCTGGAGTGCCACCATTCATGGGATTTGTTGGTCGGGCTTGGTTAGTCACCACTTGAGCCAACATAGACACCATATTTCTAAATTTGGTGTGACTTACTTTTTCCTCCATAGGCTCATGAGGGGCTTATTCCTCATAAACAGGAGACTGTCTTGGAAGGGGAGCTCTTCTGGAAGGCATCTTTTGAAAGAGCAACAAGAACACCCTATTTCAGGAAATCTTTCATAACAGCTCATAGCACGACATAAGTAACAATGAAGTGAGAAAATTCCTAAAATGTCATCATAGCCTCTCGCTCATAGGTATGGCGCGCATCACACCCATGAACATGACTCTAGTTAACATGGCATGTTGGACTCCGAGGATCATTTAAAAACCTAAGGCTCTTATACCATCTTTGTGATGACCCGAGAGTAGGGCCTAGATGTGACTTAGGAAAAGAGATCCTAAAATTCCTCAATCAAGGCATCATAGCATCATCACACATATCATCGGTTCAGAAGCGTGTATAATAAACATATAGCACGTAAGTCTAGGGGATTCTGGGGTGTTGAACTCAAGCTATGGGAATGTTGCCAGGAATTGGATAAGCATTAATCACATAGCACATAGCAATTATGGTCTAAGAGGAGGGTAAGTATGACTCAATCTATGGGGGTAAGCAGGGTTAGAGACTTTCCACATAAACACAATCCCAATCCAACATATCACAATAGCATAAGTGGAAATGAAAGCAAAATATGAGATATCATCACTTAACATAGATAGTCATATCATTGCAAGTAACATATAGCATAACATACAATAGAGTTCAATATGTCCAATAATGCCTCTACATAAGATAAGAGGGGGCCTCGACATATTCTGGGCTCACCCTCAAGTCATAAAGTAAAGGAACATAAGGTAAAGACAAAGGTAGAGGAAAGTGGTTGTTTCCCTTGGTGTATAGGGCTCACCACAAGCAATAACTTTAAGAATCTCAATTAGCCATCTAGTAGGGGATGAAGTCACCTTCAGTCCCTACATGGTTAGAGCATGTAGATAAAGTGTATGGGTTAGCACATAATAATGCACTAAGTATGCGAGCATGCAATGCACATGAACATGAACCTACGACCAAGTTAGATGACAAGGGCACATAAATAGAAGGAGAATATAGGAAAGGATAGTATATTAATATGCCATGAAATCCATGATGCTTGAAATGCCATACTGCTTATAGTATAAGGGATGTGACCATAACCGACATCCAAACTCATGTGAGCTACAACATAAACATGCACGATGAGGCATCCCATCGGATGAGAGAATATTACTTGCTAAAGGTAATCAACATTACACCTTATGACACGGTCATTTCGGTATGATGGACACTTTCCTTGTGACCCAGTCATTTTGGAAGGATTTCCGTAACATATCATATCATAGCATAGCATACCTTACGGGCCACCCATTTCGGTTGCTTAACATATGTTGGCACATAGTTGAGGGAAAGGAGTAGGACCTTAGCCCACTTACTACTCCAATCCCACTCGGTGCTAAGTCATCATCCCACAAGAATACGTATACATATACATGCCTTTAAAAAAGAATGGAAACACTTGACATCATAATCATTCATAATTAGGCTTAAAGGCCAAATCGTTTGCTTTACTTTCATTTATACATGGCCAAAATTCAAACAAATTTCATAATCATACTTCATTGGGCTAAAAAGACAAATACACTTTCATGTCAAACTTCATGCATAGGAGTAGCTCAATACTTGTCATATCAAATTGGTGTAAGCACCCATGGTTGCTCAAAGATCCAAATCACAGACATTATATGATCACATTCTTGTCGTAACCCATTCTTATTCAAAATCATAGTCATAAATATATTGGGACTTAGCCCACATCATATCCTTCGTGAAATCCTTGTTCATACATGCAAATTCCATGATTGATGATGAGAATAACATGGGCACTAGAATTCATAATTTAAATCTTAATCAAGAACAATCCATAAGAAATTCAAGGTTAAATCAATAATTAAATCTCAATTTAATATTACCCATGCAAGGATTATAGAGCAAGGGGACATTTATACTTGTACCTTCATTAAATCAAAGGAATTCATCAATTAGGGTCTTAGTTTATCTTGAAATCATTGAATAAGAATAGCCCACCCTTCAATTTCACTAAATCATCCTTAAATTAAAATTCTCATTTCAAGAAAATCATAATTTATCAAAATTAGAGAAAAGGATTATGGGGTCTTCATGGTTGAAAGAGAACCCATGAATCAATCTCACATACCTTGAATTTAACAAGAAGATTGAGAAGATTCTGATGAAGACTTGAGTATCTCCCAATTTCAAGTTTTGTCTTCAATGGTGGATGAGAGAAAATTAAGAGAATTCAGGAGATTAATTGAGAGCTTGAATGAATTAAAATGAATTAGGATTCAATTTAGGGTTTCTAGGAGAGTTAGGAAAGGCTAAAACGACCCTAAGGATAATTAAAATTACTAATTAACCATTACTGAAATGGAGCAGATAACTGAAACAGTCGTTGACGGAAGCACCTACACGATCCGTGTAATGTCTCATAGACCGTGAACTCTATCGTGTGGCTTGACTTGGTTCATGCCTTGGATTGAAATCTTGGAAGACTTTTTGGATCACTCCACGACAGGACTCGTGGTCTAGGAGGCTGCACATAGATCGTAGACTAGTCCGTGGAGCCTCACTTGGTCTGAAGTCCTGGCCTTGGGTCTAGGCTATCTTTGGACCACTTCACGATAGGCCTTCACAGACCTTGAGGCATCACACAGACCGTGAAGTGGTCCGTGGAGTTTCACTTGGTCTGGGTCCTCTTCCAATACCCCTGAAGCTCACTGGATTAGTCTACGGAGGCCCCTCACTTGTCGTGAGCCTCCATAGTTCATGGTCCCTCCAGTAAGGTAGTGGCTTAGCTCAAAAATAGTTTCTCTTTTTCGAGAACACTTCCGTGCATAGGTGGTCTCACCATACTGGTCATAACGTCCACATACAAACTTTGATTCTAGTGAAACCAGTTGTGTTGCGAATATAACTTAAAGAGATTCATTTTGATAGGTCATAGTGCACATAGTTCATCTCATATAAATATATATAGCCATTCAAATTCAGTACTCTTCATAAAATGACAAGCAAACTTAATCAATGTGATTTCTTTGAATACGGCCACATAAGTAAGACCCATGACGGTCACTAGTTAACCACAACAGGTTTCATTAGAACTTAATCAACCACTACGAAGTTTGAAAATATTTGGGTCATCACATTTGGCTATTATTATGCTTATGTTACTATGGTACGACAATGAGAATGTGCTTATATGGGAAGTCCCAAGCCCCTTCTTTCCCCCGCTGGTTGAGTCATACTTACATGCCCCTTAGAACGTATTTTTTATATGTTATGTGATTCATACAAATCCCTTCCCTGAAGACATCCCTATAGCTTGAGTCGAAACTCTCAAAATCCCTTGGAATTATGTGCTACTTGTTATATTACGTACTTCTAAACCAATGATGTATACGATGATGGTAAGATGGATTGATTTAGGACTCTTGGGTTGTATGTTTCCATGTCACATCAAGGCCCTACTCTTGGGTCATGACAATTAAGCCCCTAATTATTGAATTCCATTGATTTTATAAAGATCCAAAAATTTATGTCCCCTTTGTTCTTCAATTCAAACATGGGTGGTGTGAATTATATTTTAATTGATGATTTCATCATGTTTTGAGTATGAATCTATTTTACTGAAATGATTTAACTGTTGAACTCAATTGCCCATGATATTCATTGATCACTCATGCATTGCATTCATGAGCATGAAAGTCTTGACTTGCTGAAACTCTTGATAAGGGCTTGGACCCTCTTGACTTGACTTGACTTGATCTTGGTAAGACATGGGAATTGACTAGAATGTTATCACATCTTCTCTTGATATGGCTCTATGAGCATCTTGAGTGTTATACACCATATTGTTATGTTAGAATGAGCTACTCCTATGCATTGGTCTTTGGATATAATTATGGAAACTCTTCTTTGGCTCTTTAGCCTAATTATAGAAAGACTTGAAATATGATTTGGGCTTTATAGCCAACTTTGCATTGCTTTGACTTGAAGTATTGAAATATCCATTTTAAAAGCTTGTATATGCATATGTATTCGCGTGGGATGAGACTTAGCACCAAGGGATTGGAGTCTGGGTGGACTATCTCCAAGGGTCCATACTCCTTTCAATCAAACCATGTGCCAACATGGGATTTCTCCCAAGATGGGATGACTTGTTATATTGCCCCTATTTTAGGGTGGCTTGGGATCTACCTAGCAAGTAGTCCAATTCTAAGTAGTAGCTCGCTTGGTCTCTGTTGTGGTCGATTGAGGTCACATCCCCGTTATGAATATGTAGGTTTATATTCATGCATCATGGAACTTCATGGCATATTGGTATGATATTTATTCTTAATTATATACATTCTTTCTATACATACATGTGCTCTCACCATCTAGTTTTGTCGTAGGTTCATGTTTATGTGCATGGCATGCCCGCATACTTAGTGCATTAAATGTTCTATCCCATACTCTTGTCTACATGATCTAACCATATAGGGACCGGAGATGACATTCATCTACCGTAAGATGCTTAGTTGAGATCTCAAACTCATTGCTTGTGGTGATCCCTATACTCCAAGGGCAAAACCCACCTTTTTATAGCTTATGTTTTATTATGTCTTTTCTATTCAGTGACTTGAGGGTGACGCAAGATCATGTCGAGGCCCCATCTTATTCTATGTAGAGGCATTATTGGACATATCAGATTCTATTGTATGTCGTACTATATGCTTATTTTAGATGATATGACTATTTATGCCTGCTATTTCTATTTATGATTCGATTATGCTTTTGCTTATGTTATTATGATTTGATGGATGGGAATGCGCTCATGTGGAACCCTAGCCCCTTCTTTCCCCCATAGTTTGAGTCATACTTACTCGCCCTTTAGAACGTAATGGCTATGTGCTACGTAATTCATACTTATTCTATTCCTGGTGATGTCCCCATAGCTTGAGTCCAAAGCCCCAGAACCCCTTAGACTTGTGTGTTATTTATTGTATTACACACTTCCGAACCAATGATGTGTGTGATGATGCTTGGATGGTTTGATTGAGCACTCTCGGGTTCTCTTTTTCCATGTCACGTCTAGGCCCTACTCTCTAGTCATGAAAAAGATGGTATCAGAGCACTAGGTTTGTAAATGATCCTCAGAGTCCAACATATCACATCAAGTAGAGTGTTATTCATGGATGTGATTTGACTATACCTATGAGTGAGAGGATATGATGACGTTTTAGGAATTGTCTCACTTCATTGTTTCTTATATCATACTGTGAATTTTTTTGTAAGGTTTTATGAAATGTTGGTATTCGTGTAACTCTTTCAGAAGATACCTCCCTGAAGATCTCCCCTCCCTAGACAGACCATGATTTACGAAGAACAAGTCCCTCGGGAGCTTGTGGAAGAATAAGTGACGTGTGCTGAGTTTTGAAATGTGGTTGCTATGTTGTCCTAGGTGGTGACTAATCAGGCCTGGCCAACTAATCCCACAAATGGCAGCACTCCGACTTCTAGGGTGAGGGATTTTAACCGGATGAATCCTTTAGATTTCTTTTGTTCGAAAGCTGATAAAGATGCCCAAGAGTTTATTAATGGGCTCACAAAAGTGTTGACTTTTATGGGTGTCAGTTTTGAGGAGAAGATTGAATTAGTTGCTTATCAGTTAAAGGATGTAGCCCAGGTGTGGTACAATCAATGGTTGGTGGAGAGGATTGTAAATGTTAAGGTTGATTGGGAAGAGTTCAAGTTTGCTTTTATGAATCATTTCTCCCTCTTGAACTTAGGGAGGCCATGATGACTGAATTTATTAACCTTAGGCAAGGTAGCATGTTTGTGTGGGACATGTTCACCATGATCTCAAAGTATGCTCCCACGCTAGTGGTCATTCCCCATGCGAGGATGCACAAGTTTATTTATGGGTTCTCTGATTTGGTGGTGAAGGAATGTTACACCTCTATGCTTATTTGGGAAATGGATATCTCCAGGCTTATGATTTATGGAAAACAAATTAATGGAGAGAAGCACAAGGAGAGAAGAGTGAACGATTCTAAGAGGGCAAGGTTTGATGGTGGGTTCTCCAACTCTAGGAGTGGTGGTGGAAATGGTTGATTCCAACAAGGCCAAGGTGCAAATATGAAGTTTGTCAACTCTAGGGTGCCTCCTCCTAAGGCACAAGTTGGGGGTGGACCATGGCCTCCCCTTTGTTGCCAGTGTGGGGGAACTCATTTGGGTGAATGCAGGAAGATTTTTAGTGTTTGTTTCGGGTGTAGAAGTATGAACCACAAGGTTGTTGATTGTTCGAAGAACTCAAAGAAGGATCAAGTGGCTCCAGTTTGTCAAAGACAGTTGAAGCATCAAGTTGGTGGTGCTCCCAGAAACAATAGGTTTTGTGCTCTTCATGCCCAATGGGAGGTGGATGAAGCTCCAGATGTTGTGACTTATATGTTAAAAATCTTTGATTTTGATGCTTATGCTTTACTTGATCCACGTGCAAATTTATATTTCGTGACTCCTCTGTTGGCTGTTAAATTTTTTTTGAGTCCCAAAACTTTGAGGGAACCTTATTCGGTGTATACTCCTATGGATGAGTCTATTGTATCCCAAAAGGTGTATCGTGGTTTTCCTATTTTAGACTTGCATAAAGTCTTTCTCTGTGATCTTGTAGAGCTTGAGATGTACAATTTTGATATTGTTCTTGGAATGGATTGGTTGCATACATCCTATGCCTCTGTCGATTGTAGGACTAGGCAAGTCAGATTCCAAATTCCTAATGAACTTGTTTTGGAATGGAAGGGTAGTGATTCTGTGGTTGGGGGTCGGTTTATTTCTTACCTCAAAGCCCGGAGGATTATTTGTAAGGGGTGAATCTATCATGTTGTGAGGGTTAGAGATATGGAAACTGAGTCTCCTTCTCTTGAGTCGATTCTGGTAGTTAATGAGTTTTCTCGATGTGTTTCCCGAAGATTTGTCCGATATCTCTTCGGAAAGAGAGGTAAATTTTGGTATAGATCTCTTTTTGGATACTAAACCTATTTTCATTCCTCCTTACCATATGGATCCAGCTGAGCTAAAGGAGTTGAAGGATTAGTTAAAGGACTTGTTGGAGAAAGGCTTTATCCAGCAAAGTATTTCACTGTTGGGTGCTCCTGTGTTATTTGTGAGGAAGAAGGATGGATGGCTTCGAATGTGTATTGATTATCGGCAGTTGAATAATGTGACTATCAAGAATAAGTACCCGTTGCCCAGAATAGATAATTTGTTTGATCAACTCCAAGGAGCCACTCATTTCTCTAAGATAGATCTCAGTACGGGTTACCACCAATTGAAAGTGAGGGAGTGTGATATTCCAAAAGCAACTTTCTAAACTCGGTATGGCCATTTTGAATTTGTGGTGTTGTCGTTTAGTTTGACCAATGACCTGGGGGTGTTTATAGATCTTATGAATTGGGTATTCAAGCCATTCCTTGACAGTTTTATGGTTGTCTTCATTGATGATATCTTGATTTACTCCTGGACTGAGCAAGAACACAAGGACCACTTGAGATTATTGCTTCAGACCTTAAGGGACACGGAATTATTTTCCAAGTTTAGTATATGTTAGTTTATGCTGGGGGATGTTTCTTTCCTTGGTCATGTGGTGTTCACTGATGGTATTAAGGTTGATCCTAAGAAGACCGAATTCGTAAAGAACTGGCCTAGACCGTTGACTCCTTCTAATATCCAAAGTTTCCTCAGGTTAGCCGATTATTATTGGAGGTTTGTTGAGGGATTCTCTTCCATTGCGTCCCCGTTGAATAAGTTGACTCAAAATAAGGCTAAATATATATGGTTAAATGAGTGTGAGAAGTGTTTTCAGACTTTGAAGGACCGACTTACATCGGCTCCTGTCTTGACTTTGCCGAATGGATTAGATGGGTTTGTAGTGTATTGTGATGCTTTGAAGATTGGGTTAGGATGTATACTCATGAAACATGGTAAGGTTATAGCTTATTTGTCACGGAAATTAAAGGTTCATGAACAAAATTATTCGACCCATGATCTTGAGTTGGCGCTAGTTGTATTTTCTTTAAAGATTTGGAGGCATTACTTGTATGGGGTTCATGTTGATGTTTTCACCGATCGTAGAATTTTGCAATATGTGTTCACTTAAAGAAATCTGAACTTGAGACAAAGGAGATGGTTGGAACTACTCAAGGATTACGACATGAATGTTTTATATCACCCAGGTAAGGAGAACGTTGTAGCGGATGCCCTTAGTAGGCTATCCATGGGTAGTGTGTCCCACGTTGATAAATTGAAGAAGGAATTGCTAAGAGATATGTACCGTTAGCTAGGTTGGGTGTTAGATTGACCAATTCGAATAATGGTGGCCTTCTTGTTCAAAGTAGGTCTGAGTCTTCTGTGATCGTTTATGTAAAGGCAAAATATGATTTGGCCCTTTTTTTAGTAGAGTAAAAGAAGTTGATTACCGAAAAGAAGATAGAGGCTTTCTCCCAAGGGGGAGATGGTATGCTACGGTATCAAGATCAGTTGTGTGTTCCAAATGTTGACGGCCTAAGGGAGGTTATCATGAGTGAAGCTCATAATTCCTAATATTTTATTCATTAGAGATCTACTAAGATGCATCGACACTTGAGAAAAGTGTATTGGTGGAATGGAATGAAGAAGGACATAGCCAAGTTTGTGTCGAAATGTCCTAATTGCAAACAAGTAAAGGTGGAACACCAAAGGCCCGGTGGTTTGGTCCAAATATTCAGATTCCTTCTTGGAAGTGAGAAGATGTGAATACGGACTTTGTAGTTGGGCTACCTCGTACTCGTAAACTGTTTGATTCTATTTGGGTTGTTGTTGATCGAATGACCAAGTCGGCTCACTTTATACCAGCTAAAACTACCTATAATGCAAAAGATTATGCTAAATTGTATATCCAGGAATTGGTGAGATTGTATGGTATACCGAGGTCTATCATATCGGATTGTGGTACCTAATTTATTCTCGCTTTTGGAGATCATTTCAAAAAGGACTTGGCACTAATATATTATTGAGCACTGTTTTCCATCCCCAAATCGATGGGCAAGTCGAGAGGACAATTCAAACTTTGGAGGAAATGTTGAGAGCTTTTGTGTTGGAATTCAAGGGAAATTGAGATGATCATCTACCACTTATCGAGTTTGCCTACAATAATAGTTATCACACTAGCATTGGTATTTTCACGACCCGAAAAGGGGGCCTAGATGTGACATGGCGAAAGAGGACCCGAGGACCCTCGATCAAGCCATCATAGCATCATTACACACATCATCGGTTCGTAAGCGCAGAAGCTAATCACATAGCACGTAAGTTCTAAGGACTTGGGGACTAGGGACTCAAACTTTGGGGACAATTACGGGAACAGGATAAGCATGCTTGAACATAACACATAGCATTAATCTCTAAGGGAAAGGGGGAAAAATAAGATTTCCACTATGGGGCACCCGGGATTATGGGACTTTCCATATAAACACATAGTCAATCAATCCCCAACATACATAACATGGACATGATAGATAACCATCCTCATAATCAAGACCAATAGACCAAATTCCCATAAGCATAATAAGAGAGAAAAACATGATCATAACCCAAGCCAAGTAGCATCATATAATATAGTCAAAGGTTTAAGATACAAGTCAAACGTACAAGAGTATAGATTTGTCCAGCAATGCCTCTACATAGATGAGCGGGGCCTCGACAAGTTTGAGGCTCACCCTCA
>JBCEWC010001808.1:0-38184 GCA_038996855.1 Solanum aculeatissimum | reverse complement strand
TGGGGTCGTTTCGGGGCTGTTGCATCAACATTTTCGGGTGGTTTTGGAGCTGGTTTTTGCTGCTGTTGGGGCTGGTTGTTGGCAGCTAAAAATGGTGTTTGGAGGTTACGATTTGGGTGTTGTTTTACTGGGATTTGCGTGACGTTTTCTGGTAGTTTCGGGGTGGATTTTGGGTGCGTTTATATTGGCGTTTTTGGGTGGTTTTAGGGCTGTGCAGGGGCTGTTTTTTAAGGTCATTTGGCTGCATTTTTGGGGTAATTTTCAGGGCTGATTTGGGTCTCGTTTTGGTGACGTTTTGCTGCTGATTTTGGCTATTTTGGTGCTGCGTTTGGGGCTGTTTTTGACTCCATTTTGAGGTGAAATTTTTGTTGCTAATTTGTGGCTGTGTGGGAGGGTGTTAATGGACTGATTTTAGGCAAAAAATAAGGCTGAAAATGGAGATGTTTCTAGGCAAGAAGAGGGCTATTTTCATGGCCCCTTTTTTGCTTGATTTTGGGGGATCTTGGTGGAGCCTTTTGGTTGATTTTTGGGGGTATTTGGAGTCAAAAATAGTGGCGTTTTGGGGTTCTAATGTTGGCTGATTTGGTGGAGGGATTTGGGGGGAAATTGTGTAATTTGTGGGGTAGGTGGTTGTTGGGTGTGATAATGAAGAAAGAGATGGGAGAGATAACAAAGTTTTGAATTTTAGTGGGGGAAATAATTAATGGTCGGGAAAAATAATTATAAGAAAATCAATCTAAAATCACCAAGTAATTTAATTATTTGAAAATATCAACATAAAAAAAATGTAAATTTTTAGAATAATGGGTCAAAATTGGGTGTCAACAATCCTACTACCCTACTATACGCCAAGTCCAGACATCAACCTAATCCTACTAACCTATTAACCTACTATTCTAATTCGCGACCTCCACTCCTTTCTATCTAAGGTCATGTCCTCGGTGAGATCAAGTTTCACCATATCTTTTCTGATCACCTTCCTCCAATACTTCTTTGGTCTGCCTCTACTCCTTCGTGTAACTCCTAAATCCAACCTCTCGCACCTCCTAACAGGAGCATCTGTGCTTCTTCTTTGCACATGCCCAAACCATCGCAGTCTCGCTTCCCTCATCTTATCATCCACAAGGGCCACCTCTAGCTTCTCCCGAATAATCTCATTCCTAATATTATCACTCCTAGTATGACCACACATCCATCGCAATATCCTCATCTCTGCGACTTGCATCTTCTGAACATGTGAGTTTTTTATTGGCCAACACTCCACCCCATACAACAAAAATGATCTAACCACCATTCTGTAAAACTTACCTTTGGGTTTAGATAGTATCTTTTTATCACATAATACTCTAGAGGCAAGCCTCCATTTAGTCCATGCTGCCCCAATACGATGTGTGACATCATCGTCAATATCACTATTACTCTGGATGATGGACCTAAAATATTTGAAGTTTTCTCTCTTGGGAATAAGTTGAGTGGCAAGCCTCACATCAATGTTCGTTTCATCCCTCACAACACTGAATTTGCACTCCAAGTATTTTGTTTTGGTCCTTCTCAGTTTGAATCATTTTGATTCCAAAGCGTGTCTCCAAACCTCTAATTTATCATTAACTTTAGTCCAAGTCTCAGCAATTAGTACTATGTCATCTGCAAATAGCATACAACATGGAACCTCCTCCTGAATAGACCGTGTCAGCTCATCCATCGCCAAGGAAAACAGACAAGGGCTCAACACTGTTCCTTGATGAAGTCCCATCTCAACAGAAAAATATTCTGAGTCTCCTCCCACCGTTCTTACCTGAGTTTTGGATCTGTTGTACATGTCCTTTATCGTCCTAATATATATCATTGGAATGCCTTTCACCTCTAGACACCTCCATAGGACATTCCTCGGAACTTTATCATAGGCCTTCTCGAGATCAATGAACACCATATGGAGGTCCTTCTTTATTTCCCTATATTTCTCCACTAATCTCCGAACAAGATGAATTGCTTCAGTAATTGATCGCCCTGACATAAATCCAAACTGATTCTCTAAAATAGACACTTTTTTTCTCACCCTCATATCCACCACTCTCTCCCAGACCTTCATTGTGTGGCTTAAACACTTGATACCCCTGTAATTGTTACAATTTCGAATATCATCCTTGTTCTTGTATAATGAAACCATTGTACTCTTCCTCCATTCATCAGATGTCTTGGCAGTTTTTATAATAGTATTGATCAGTCTAGTCAACCACTATATGTCATCCTTGATCATGTTCTTCCAAAAATATATCGGAATCCCATCGGGTTCGATTGCCCTCCCTCTCTTCATCCTACTAATAGCACGTCTAACCTTCTCAACTCTGAACCGTCTGCAATAACCAAAATCTCGGTGACTTTTGGAGTGTTCCAACTTACCCAACTCAACATCTCTATCTTTTTTTTTGTTTAATAGTTTATGAAAGTAGGTTTGACACCTTAACTTAATGGAAGTCTCATCCACCAACACCTTACCCTCTTCATCCTTGATGCACTTCACTTGGTCTAAGTCACGGGCTTTTCTTTCCCCTCTCTTTAGTGAGCTTATACAATATCTTGTCTCCGCCTTTATTACTTAGCTCCTCATATAGGCGCTCAAACATTGTTATCTTAGTATTCGTCAGCGCCATCTTCACTTCTGTCTTAGACGTCTTATAGATCTCCTTAAGCCTTCATTTTTCATCCTCATCCCTACACTCCAACAACTTTATATAAGTAATCTTCTTAGCTTTTACTTTGTCTTGGACTTCGTCATTCCACTACCAATTGCCCTGACGTCCACTAAAGGTCCCTCACGAAACCCCTAGTACCGCGGTAGTTACTTTTCTAATGCAACGAACAATATTGTCCCACATATTGTTCATATTTCTACCACTACTCCAAGCCTTTAAGTTACTCAACTTTTCTTCCATCTCTCGTGAAAGGGCAAGAGTCAGGCCTCCCTATATAATCCTCGATTGGGCATTAATAACCTTCCTCTTCTTTTCTCTCTTAATCTCTAAATTCATCACTAGAAGCCTATATTGAGTGGACATATTTTTATTCGGAATAACCTTGCAATTCTTTTAAAGGCTTCTATCACTCTTCCGGAGAAGTAAGTAATCGACATGAGTCTTAGCTACCGTACTACGAAAGGTAATCAAGTGATTTTTCCTCTTCGAAAAAAATGAGTTAGCAATAACTAACTCAAAGACTTTGGAAAAATCCAGGAGAGATGTCTCACCTCCATTTATCTCCCCAAAACCAAAGCCTCCATGGACATCTTCAAACCCGCTAGTGGTTGCCCTAATATGTCCATTAAAGTCTCCCCCAATAAAGAGTTTTTCTGTCTTTGGTATGCCTCTCACAATCTCATTCAAATCTTACCAAAAGAGCCTTTTGACTTCCTCATCCAGACCCACTTGAGGCGCATAGGCACTAATTGTATTCATTACATGCCTATCAACTACAAGTTTAATAGACATCATCCTATCATTAAACCTCCTAACCTCTGCTACATACTCCCTAAGGTCCTCGTCTACTAGTATACCTACACCATTTCTATCCCTAGAACCGCCTGAGTACCATAACTTGAACCCGTCTATATCTCGAGCTTTGGTCCCTACCCATCTAGTCTCTTGGACATACGCTATATTAATATGCATCCTCTTAGGATACTTCACTAGCTCTATGAATTTTTCTATAAGTGATCCTATATTTCACGACCCTACCCTTAACTTAGATAGGCCCGTGCCTCTCTTACCACCCCTACCCCTTATCTTCGACCCTAACCGACGACATGACCCTAATCCACCATTAGATCCTAACGCCACTAAACTAAGAAATAATAACGCACTAGGCTACAAAGATCAATAAGATACAAATCAATAAACAAATATAATAAATGATAAATATAGAAATATATGATAAATTTAAAAATATATGATACAAGTCAACACAACAGGCAATAAACAACAACAACCTGTATAATACAAAATAGTAAATATAAAGTATACTAAACAGTAATCAAACAACCAGCTACAAATTTCAAGATGAATAAACGAGATAATAAACTATGAAAATCTGTGGTAAAAGTCGACAAATATGGAATATAGGCTCACAAGATAGAATAAATGGTAAATATAGAGATATATGATAAATCTAGAAATATATGAAAAGGGAAACACAACAAACAAGAATCCACAACACAATACGTAAAACGTAAGAAATATAAGGTACGAAATAGAAGGGTACAATTGATTAAATAGTAAATAGAAAGATGTCACCTGAAAATTATTGAACATCTCTGGAAACTGCTGGAGATGAAACTGTATCTTCACCGAAAAACCTCGCTGAAAAACTGTATCTTTTTTTATTTTGAATGAAGAAAATACCATTAACAATGATGATGAATGAATGTGGGTCTCCCTCTCTTTGTGAAAAAAGAGAAATTTCAAGAACCAGAGAGAGAGCAAAACAGAGACAACAAAAAGCCTATTACAAGACAAAAATAATTGCAACTCAACAAACCTGAGTATATAATACAAAATCAGTAAATGACGCGCAAATATATATATTATGTACATTTGATTATTTGATTGAATAGTATGAATTTTTGTATCAAAATTTGTAAAATCCTATAAGGAATATGAAAAGATTATTACCTCAAAGTTGGATTACCAAAATGCCCTTTTCTAATTTTTTTTAATTAAAATGTCATTCATTCATTTACTATTAAAATTAAATTAATAGACTTCTATCTAAATAAAAAAACCGTGCAGTTGAGTACATTGAATTTGATTGTTGAAAATTATTCCATATTTCCACAATTAGAAGTTTCAATGCTTAGTTGGTGTCTGTAATTAGTTCAATTAAAATGTTTTGTTTCTTTCATCTTCCACGACACTTTTAGTAATATATGATATGATGATCCTATGTGAATGCACTTCTTGTTAAGGAAGAAAAAGAAAATAAGATGCTTGTATACATTTATTGATTTGTGTTTACATTTGGTAGTGGTAATTGTGTAGCATATTGAAGAATGTCTTTGCATATGAACATGAACAAAGTTGCAATAGTTGTTTGTTGTCGTTCTTCAATTAAGCAAGCTCATACTATGTTCATCAGATGCATCCACATAAACTTGTGTCACTCTTTGTCTTTTTTAATGCTTCATTTAAGCTTAGATGTCTTATAGAGGTTTCTTCAATGGACATATCATTATTTATGTGTCTGGCTTCAACTTTATAACCTTTTCCTTCACCGCGCTCAGAACCTTTATTTTGATCCAGCAAAAATCTTTTCTTTTTTCTCACCATTCATCCCAACTGCATAACATATTTTTTCAGAAAGAATACAACTTCTAAAGACAAAGTAAGACCAAGTATTTATGCATAATTACTAATTTGGGAAAATGAATATTGATTTTACATTAACAAAGAAATAGATGGAACTAACAATTTTTTTTTAATTTTGAATCTCAGTAACAGAACCAAATCATTTGAAACTAGAGACTGAAATACCTAATGAGCAGTCTGATCATTTCAAATCACAACGATCATCAACATCGTCAATTTTTTTTCATTATCATGCCTAAATTTTTCAGAAAGTACCTTTTCATGTGTAACTATACCATCTTTGGATCACTCACAAAGAGGACACACTTGTTAACAGAAAGAAACATTGGACCAATTGATATTTAAAAAAAATACTAGACTGATAAGTTTTTACACCATCATCACACTCATATTCTATGTCTTTTTTAAATCTTTCTCGGTGTCCATTGGACATGCCAAAGTAGCTTAACCTAACAAGGTGTGAAGTTATCAGGACTAAACTCTTGAACACTTCAGATTAAATATTTACATGATAAATTCGTGTACGAGTTATTTTGATTTAGCTTGTTGGTTACGCATGAAAGAGGGAAAAGCTTCCGCTATTGATTTGCAATCACATGGATTGTTCCTAATGAAGGTTCGAACCAATTTAGTGAGAAATATATAAGAAAAAATTTATTCCTTTGCACATAAGACATCGATTTTCATTGAAAACATTCTCAATTAATATGCTACAAACATATAAAATTACGTGAAATCAACAGTTAAAAATCTTACAATGTCAACATAAAATTGCACAAACTTTTCTACTGTGCACTTTGTAAATCATGAATAATCACTATGAGCATCTAGATATCTTCATATTTTCTTTTTTTATTCTTTGAGTTTGCCGTCTATGTTGCATTCTAAATCTTTTTTTGTCACATCCAGTAATTAATTTGATATTCTTTTCTCATAATTTTTTTGAGCTTTCTCTGATCATATGAATTTTTGTTGTAATTAAACAAAAAAATTATTAAAATTTGATTTCAACTGAATCAACCTTTTATGTTTGTTAATTTCAGTCTTTAACTGTTGTGGGTTTAACTTTGAGTTTCTTAAACTCATTGCATTATCATTTTGAAATTACTCTTACTTGCAGTGTGAAGTTAAGAATCTGTGATTACTTTTACAGAATTTCAACTATGTATATGTTCGTTAATATTTTCTTCCGCCCTTTGTTGCATTTTTTTATCGAGTATTAATTTTTTTATCTTTATTGAGCTCCGTAGAGAATGATTTGATAATAGTTTGAATGTCCTATAGAATGGAAGACATTTGGTGAACTAATTTGTTATTTTTTATGCTCAAAATTCTTTAAATATCTCAAATATTATTTTTAGTTGTACACAAATAATAGCTACCTTGAGCTTCCACCATTTTCAATTTCCTCTGCCCTTTTTCATTTTATTAAAGTTGTTTAATGCAGTATTTGTTGTGTATTGTCATTGTCTTGATTTTTCTTGCTTGCTGATCTTGAATAAAAAATTATTTGCTATTTGACTTACAAATTGGGGCTGACAAGAAATTCAAAATCATTTAAAAAATTGAAATCGTCATCGTGACAACCTTTCTTAGAACTCTAGTAATAACTAAGGTAAGTTGATCATTGACTTCTATTACAACAACTAATTCCTTATGATCCATTCATTTCAAAGTTATAATTAAACCTTTGACTTTTTTTTTTCTTGAATGTGGTGTAGTTATTGATGTTCAAATTTTCTTTTCTCCTCCTTATTGGTAACTGAACATTTTCATTCACCTATAGAATTATATTTGATATATTTTGATGTCATTATTAATACTATAAAATATCTAATAACATACTATGATTACCTGCAAGAAAAGAGAATGTAGAATAGTAATAATATGATATATAGTATAATATCTATTTTCATTTATTATTTTATGCATTAATTCAGTTCGTACAAGATATCATACAACTACAATAAAAAATGCGATGAAAATTTTGAATTTTTTTAAATTAATGTAAGTGTTAAAGGCAGTCTTGCAGGCAATGAGTATAAGAAATAAAAATAACCAAACAAAACTAAAGAAAATAATCCTTTAACTTTTCAACAAAAAGTTTAAACTAAACAAAATATTACTCTGATTATTTTTTGTTGTTACTTATTTACTCAATCTTGAAATACTCGATTTGAAGTCAAAATCTCAATTTTCAAATAGGAACCTCTAGAGCACTCGAAAAATTGAACAACACAGACAACAAATTCGAATTTCTTAGAACTCTAGTAATAATTAAGGCAAGTTGATCATTAACTTCAATTACAACAACTACTTCCTCATGATCCATTCTTTTCAAAGTTGTAATTAAACCTTTGACCTTTTCTTTTTTCCCCTTGAATGTGATGTAGTTATTGATGTTTGAATCTCCTTTTTTCTTTCTTATTGATAACTGAACATTTTCATTCACCTATAGAATTACATTTGGTATATTTTTATGTTATTACTAATATTATAAAATATCTAATAACACATTATGATTACCTACAAGAAAAGAGAATGTATAATAATAATAATATGATATATACTATAATATCTATTCATTTATCATTTTATGCATTAATTTAGATCGTACTAGATATCATACAACTACAATAAAAAATGCAATAAAAATTTTGAATTTTTTTTTATTAGTGTAAGTGCTAAAGACAGTCTTGCAGGCAATGAGTAGAAGAAATAAAAATAACCAAACAAAACTAAAGAAAACAATCCTTCAACTTTTCAACAAAAAATTTAAACTAAACAAAATATTACTCTAACTGTTTTTCATTGTTACTTATTTACTCAATTTGAAGTCAAAATCTCAAACTTAAAATAGAAACCTCCATAGCACATGAAGAATTGAACAACACAGACAACAAATTCAAATAAAAATGGAAGTAAATACTAACACACCCTGATGAAACTTAATCAAATTAATTACTACATGTGAGATAAAAAGAAAAAATAGAAATAGAAATAATCAAAATTCAAGATGGAATGGAAACAACATAGCAGATTGCTGGCAATGTTGTATCAAGTTGCCTGTCTTTTTGTAGTTGAATCTTCAAATTTTTCGAATGCTCCTACTTCAATTTGAGCATCTAAATCTGGGTCAATACCAACAAAAACATGTTTGAACAAGATTACATTCTTTTTCTCTAATAACATTACTTATTTATGAGAGCAAAGAACACATAATACTTTACACGATTGTTATTTCTTCACAAAAAGTCTTTTGTTCTCAGTTAATAGAAAAATCAGTCTTCTATATTCAAGTCCTAAGTTTTGTACCTTCTTCAGCTTCTTTTATTTGCTCCTAGGCACTGCTTAAATGCAGAAAATAAAATCAGATTCTTTTTATGAACTAAGAAATTTATACATATTCACCTGACTTACATCACCTAGTGCAAAATTATCAATAATTTTTTCTCCAAACACAAACATAAATTTTGCCTCCATAATAAATGTCACTTCGAAGCTATCATTCAAGATGATATTGGTTCAACAATAACTAAAATTTTAGATAAAATTGGAGAAAATTGCTATCTCTCACGTGGCAAAAATTTGTGACGTATGTTGCATTAAGGTAAATACTCTACAAATTCTCAATTTTTTATCAAACTGTCAGCCTCTTGCTTCTTTTTTTAAAATATTTTCTTACATAATTTTATTTTATTTGTCAGAAACAATTGTTACCATCCACACTAGTGCAATGCAAACTGCTTGGGAAGACGTTGACTATCCAAGTAAAGAAGTTGTTTGCCAAAAATCAGAATACATCTTCAACAAAGTTGTCCATCATATCAATCATCAAAAAAGAAATTGTCAAGAACCAGCCATTATCACTCACTACATCATCTACTCTAAAAAGCAGTAAACACAAGCTCAAGCAGATTATGACAAAGGAAGACTAAAGGTACTATCTATACATCCAATAATATATTCAATTTATTTTTGTGAGATGCATAAAATGCTATTTAATCGTCCCACATTGAATATGAAATTTTGATTTTTTTTTTTCAAAATTTGTACTAATTTATAATGTGTCCTATAATTAATGTCCACCTATCATCTTTTCATGTACTACTTTTTGGAATATGGTTGGTATCACCTTTTTGTCTACTCAACTGGATGTTGATGGTATAAAGTATTGTTGCACATTAGGTACATTTCAAATTATATTTGAATAAAAATGCAATTATAAAATTTTAATTCCATATTTAGTATATAATACGGTCACAACTACAAAAAAAAGTGTTAACCATGTATATAATATCTATCTTTTATATATAATTGTATATGCGTATGCATTTATGTTGATGAGTCATGAAAATACGACTCTTATAATGCTTTTAACATGAAATTTTTGTTAGTTTTCAAGCAATTTTGTTGGTTTGATGTTTTGTTTTATGTTATTTTGTAAGAATAAGGTCAAAGTGTGGATTCAGACAAAAAGAAAATTAAAAGAGAGAAAAATGAACTGAAGACGACCACATGGACATCCTCATGGGCCGTGTGGACTTACACGGACATCCTCATGGACCGTGTGGACTTACACGGACCGTGGGGTCATCCATGACCTCACACTTCAATATTTTTGGTGCACCAAGGGGTGAATGAAGCAAGGCATAGCAAAGGCATAACCCACAGTGCATCTCACGGGTCGTGAAGCTCTAGACTAGCCATGTCATGGGTCATGTAAGTTAAACAAAGGTCGTCGAAATAATAGGCAAAACACACAAGGGTAGGACCACATGGTGCATCACGGTCCGTGAGACATGAAACGGACCGTGAGCCCTACTGTTAGCCCACACTTGACACATGAAAAGCGAAGGACACGACGAAGGACACAATGCAAGTCTCATAGTACCTTTCACGGATTGTGGGAGTGCACACAAACTGTGATGGGAGTCGTCTACGTGACGTAGAGTGGAAAAGAGTACCATTGGAAATTAGAAAAATCACGCAAGTGGAAGCACACGTGGCCCACCACGGGTTATGTGACCTAGCACAGACCTATCTTCCTATTTCAAATTGGATTACATTTTCTCTTGTATATATATATATACTTTTTTATTCTATTTTTCATTATTATTGACTGCTGAAAAGAGAACTCAATGTGACAACATTATTTTTGAGAGAATTTCATTGAACTCTTGAGTTTTTCATCATCTTTTCGAGATTGTAATCCGTGGATTCATTGTTTCATCAATCGTAAGTTCTTTTTCATGACGTTTTTATCTCTTCATGACATGATTACATTGAGTATGTTGGGCTAAACCCACAACTAGGGTTGTGGGAACTATGACAACCTATTAAGATAGAAAATTTTGGGGTGAAATTCGGGATTGGTTATTGTATATATTGTAGTGTTCTTCACTTTAATTTCTTCCTTAATGAGTCGACGCATTAGGTATGCTTGTATTCGTTACATGCCCGGAAGGGATGTAGTGATTAGAAAAAGAGATCTACAATAGAAATTCAGGGTTATTAACCTAGTCTAAGTGCTTGAAACTTGAAGGTGAGAGCATTCTGGAGTTCATAGCAAGGGGCAAAAAGTATACGTTTTGACACCGGAAGGTGATGAATGAAATGCATTTAAGAAGGACTGGAAGGTGAATTAGATGTTAACCAACTTGTTTGACTCTGTATACACAATTATGAACGGATATATTCCCTAAGTTTGACTATCAAGTTGAGTGTCATGGGGACTGCAATCCTAGCTTCTTAATTAATTGTTGCAAACCAGTAGTCATTGTTAATTAGTTATTAAAGTATCTTCATAAATTAGTTCATAATCACAAAATCCCCCATTTATTTTATGCACATTTATTTTGGGAATAGGTATTATATTTGAAACTAAGTGCTAATAGATATATTCTCACGCATTCCCTGTGGGATCGAACCCAACTCTTGTTGCGTTCTATATTTGATCAACGATCGCTTTACTCTTCATTTGGAGTGTAAATTTGGGTGTATCAAATTTTAGCGTTGTTGCCGAGAAATACGATAAAGAAATTGTCTATTAGTTACTAATTTCAATTGTAGTTCTATTTTCTGATTTTACTTGTTATTTTTTATCTTTTTTACAGAGGACAGGTAGTGTATGCCCGTCACCCGAAGTAAAGGTGCAACACTGATTCCTTACGAACCCGAGTTGTAAAGATCTATTAAGAGGATGAATTCACAGGAGCGTGAAGCACAAAGGTGACGCGAGTTGGCCCTGAATGTTGAGAATAGGGACAATGATGACTTGGGCGTACATGATCTTGAGGGTGATGGGGTACCACTTGTTATCCCACCTCAATATCAAGTTGGGGTTAGACTGCCTGCCCCTTAACAACCACGCGCACTGCATGACAATGATGATGGGGCTGGAGCTACAGGGGCAATCGTCCTATCCCCACAGCTTCCTGGTGTGAAATTCACTATCACTATCACTATGATACAAATGCTCACTTTGAAGGGGTTATTCACCGGCAGGCATATGAGAATGTGAACCATCACATCACAAACTTTGTGGCCACCTGCCAATCATAAAAAATTCTATGAGTTAGTCAACATGCCATTCAGTTGAGGTTATTTCCATTGTCTCTGTCTGGTGAGGTAACAAAGTCGCTCAATGAGCTTCCATATGATTTTATTCGTACGTGGAAAGAGTTAAAAGAAGTTTTCTTAGAGAGATTCTTCCCCGTATCAGCGAAACTCAAGTCAAAATATGAGATTGGGGATCATAGGCAGCTATCGACTGAGGCCTTATACGAGACTTGAGAGAGGTTTAGACAGAAGATCAAACAATGTCCCAACCATAACCTCACAGATGAGCACTAGAAAAATGTGATTGAATTATAGATTCAGGTGTATCTCATCATATAACACCATTTAGAAAAGTGTTAGATGATATCAAAACAATTGACATACAACATGGAGTTCAAGTCCCTGTAGGAGATAAATGTAGCATAACACATATAGGAGAAATAGTTGTTTTACAACACCATACATTAAAAAATGTCCTATATGTACCTAATTTCAAGTTCAGTTTGTTGTCAGTATCTAAGATAACAAATGAGCTATGTTGTTCAATCAACTTCTATCCAGAATTTTGTAATTTCATAAGCTTCGCAGTGACAAGGTCATGGGATTGGTAGAAAACACAAGGGACTGTATTGGTTACAAGAGGATGAAACAATAAAAGTAGAAAATACAGTAAAGGAATTGCAGACTCAACCCCGTGGCATAATAGACTTGGTCACCCTTCTATGAAAGTATTCAACAAATTTGAAGACTTGAATGTAAATATGAGTAAGACACAATAACAACTTTGTATAGTTTGTCCTATGGCTAAGAAAAGTAGGCGTAAGTTTCCAATTAGTACTTTTTCTGCTTCTAGTTGTTTTAATCTACTTCATGTTGATGTATGAGGACCATTTAAGGTACCCGCCTATGATAGAAAGTCCTATTTTGTGACAATGGTGGATGATTACAGTAGATATATTTGGGTAAGTTTGCTTTAATCAAATTGTGAGATGGTTGTTGTGTTGAAAGATTTTTTGTATAAGGTACAGAATCAATATGGTGTCACTATTAAAATTTTGAGATCTAATTATGATGAAGAGTTCTTCAATTCAAATTACCATGGACTGTTCTCTTCACTAGACATCATACAACATAATAGTTGTCCATATACTCCTCAACAAAATGGAGTTATAGAGAGAAAACACATACACATTTTAGATGTTGTAAGAGCTATAAAATTTTAAAGTGGTATTCCACATAAGTTTTGGGGAGATTATGTAAGAACAATTATTTATCTTATCAATAAGCTGTCACCCGTTATATTGAAAGGGAAGTCTCTATTTGAAATTTTACATGGGAGACCTGCTATATTTGAATACCTTAGAGTGTTTGGTTGCTTATTTGTTGCTAGTATGTTATCTAGAGGAAGTAAATTTGACTCAAGGATAAGGAAAACAATTATGATTTGTTATGAAGAAACACAGAAGGGATATAGGCTATTTGACTTGGAAATAAATACATTTCTAGTAAGTAAGGATGTGAGTTTCAGAGAGACAGTATTCTCTTTTAAAGGAGCCAAGAAAGATCCAGATGATATATTCTATCCTATGCCCTCAGAAGTTGTCTGTGCAAACATATTCTTTCCTATGCTTACTGAAAGACAAGTCATACAAAATAAGCATGATAATAACAGTTCAGCAAATGTTGAGAATATTATCATAACTGAGCCATCAGTTCTGTAAGAACTGATAGGTGGTAGTTCAGGACTAAAACTCAATAAAGATGACAATTCGAATCCAATGATATATGAAGCAACCCATACAGAAGAAGATTTTCTTCAAGATGGACATATAGATTTAGGAGCAAGAAGAAGAAGTAATAAAATATCCAAGCCTCCCATTTGGATGAAGGATTATGAGATAAGTAAGAAAAAAACCAATCAAACATCTTTGTTTCCTATCTTTAAGTATATTTCATATTCTCAACTATCACCTCAATACTAGACATACCTAAGTGCTTTCTTAGCTAGACTAGAGCCTCAATCATTCCAAGAAGAATCTAAGGATAAGAGGTGAATTGAAACAATGAAACAAGAAATATAAGCTTTAGAGTAGAATCACATATGGGACATAGTGGATCTTCCAGCAAGTAAGCAAGCCATAGAATCTAAATGGGTGTATAAGATCAAATACAAGTCCAATGGAAAAATAGAGAGGTTTAAGGTAAGATTGGTAGGAAAAGAGTACAACCAAAAGGAAGGTTTAGACTTCTATGACACCTTTTCTCCGATGAAAAAAATGGTATCAGTTAGAACTATGATAAGTCTTGCTGCTTCTAAGCACTGACCTATAACTCAAATAGATGTAAGCAATGTTTTTTTGCAAGGTGACTTGTTTGAGGATGTTTATATGAAAATGCCACAAGATTTCTGTAAAAAAAAAAGAGAAAACAAAGTATACAAATTGGTTACGTCTTTATATGGATTGAAACAAACATCAAGGCAATGGAACATAAAGCTCACTTATGTATTGATCATTGTAGGGTACTCATAGAATGCCTATGATCATTCTATTTTCACAAGGAAAGAAGGAAGGAATAATGTAAGCATACTAGTCTATGTGGATTTGCTAATCATAGGAAGTACATTTGAGCTAATAGACCAGACCAAGATAACTTTACATCACTACTTCAAAGTTAAAGACTTGGTGAACTAAGAAATTTTCTTGACATTGAAGTTATGAGATAAAAAAGGGATATTCTTCTTAGATCAAATGAAGTATTATTTGGAGTTAATATCAGAAGTAGGACTCAGTGGGTCTAAACCAGCTGCTACATCAGTGAAAGTAAATCACAAACTCATAACGGTTGACTATGATGCTCATGTGGAAAACAAAAATGACCCTGAATTGGAAGACTTAGTTGGCTATCAGAAATTGATTGGCAAGCTAATATATCTGACCATCACTAAACTTGACATATGTTTTGCAATATAAGTATTAAGTCAATTCATGCAAAGACCTAAACAGTCTCACATGGCAGTAGCAATGAAGGTAGTGAGGTATTTAAGGGGATCACCAGAGCTTGGATTATCTTTTCCATCCAATTCAACACAAGAATTAACTATATATTGTGACTCTAATTGGGTAGCTTGTCCCAATACCAAAAGATCAGTAACTGGCTATGTGGTGAAGCTAGGGGGTGCTCTTTTGTCCTAGAAATTCAAGAAGCAACAAACAGTAAGCAGGAGTTCAGTAGAAGTTGAGTACAGAAGTATGGTTGTGGCAATTGCAGAATTAACTTATATTTGTGGTTTACTTACAGAGTTAAATTGCAAAGTGCCTAATCCTGTTACATTGTATTGTGATAACCAGGCAGCTATACAGATAGTCAAACACATAGAAATTGACTGACATTTTGTTAGAGAGAAAGTGAAGAGTGGTCTGATCAAACCACAGTTCATTCCAACAACTTCCCAACTTGCAGATGTTCTGACCAAAAGTTTATGTATCAGACAACATCAACTATTGATTTCTAAGCTTAGTATATTCAATGTTTTCTCACATACCAGCTTAAAGGCGTGTATTGATTGATGTTGAATGTAGTTAGAGTTAGTTAGAGCTAATTTGAATATAGTTGGAGTTAGTTAGAAATCCTAACTAATTTAGTTAGAAAGTTAGTTAGGCTTCTTGTTGAACAAGTTGAACATGTTCTATATAAGCATCATTAGTTTGTATCTGTATCAAGTTTTGAATGAATGAAAGTTACTACTCTTTTCAATCCCAAATCTGAAGTTAGAAGTTAGAATTTGTCAGTACATTTATCTAGGTGTATACATTTAGCCCGCTCACATATGCTTGTATGTGTATTTCTGACAACGTTGGGCTCGTGCTTACACGGACCATCACTACCTAGTAGATAGAGACACAGCTAGATGTAGAATATAGCCACAATTAAATGTAGCAGATTACTCTCTTGCGTATTTCTTTTTATGTCTTCGACAATGGGAAAAGAAATATTTTGTAAACAAGAAAGAAGTTGAACATTCTATGTAATTGAATTTGTATTTTTTTTTTTGACTACATAGTTTATAGATTCATTTAATCAATGTTGTTACAAAAGAAAGTCAACATAATAATAAGATGAAACTATTGACTAAGAATTTAACGTTCGATTTGTATTTCAAATTTGACTATCCAAGATGAATGTGAAGTATTAGTTACATATTCCAAGCTTGCTTTGACATCTTAGAAATTAATTATTGCTTATTTCAAACTATTATTTTTCCAGGAAACTCAATAAGATGATTTATTCAAAAGTCACATTTTCACAGCACGGAGCGAGATCTTGAATGTGTTGATGGAATTCATCAGTTTTTTTATTTGAACATATTATTCAATGGTTTCTCATATAAAAAATCACGTCTACGATAATTTTTTGTTCTTCAACTTTATGCTTACAATTTGCCACCATATTTTATTCGTATGTACTAAATGGTGTGAAAAATAACGAATAAAGTATTGATAAAAGTTTTTTTTTTTCTTTTCCTTTTAAAAAAATGTGGTAACTTAATATTTTTAAACTATATATAATAGAAGTATTATAGTTAAGATAAACGTCACAACCACCCAACACAACCTCCAACTAATTATTTCATCATTCATTTTGTCACTTTAAAATCTGCATATATATGAGAAACAATTGAAAAAGTATAAATAGAACAAAGCGAGATAGGAATTAATAAGAGAGAGAGGGACAAGGCAAATTTTTTAAAAAAATAATAAGTGTGACAGAGCATGCAGCAGTAACAATATACTCCCTCCGTTCACAATTAGATGTCAAATTTTAACATGACACACCTATTAAGAAAACAATGATTAATGTAGCAAGATTACTATTTTACCCCTATTAATTTGTAGGACTAATCTTTTTAATTAAATTTTTTTTATAGGACTATTCATAAAGTCACAATTGAAGTTCCTATATATTTAACGTATACTATTAATACTCACAATGCAATTATTTTTTCTTTTGTTGCATTCAAGTAAAAAACTTTGGATGGAACAATGTAGATTTTTATGTCAATTGTAATTTTTCCTTTCTTAGAATATAAAAATTGTTTAAATTTCATTTCTTTGGAGGGAAATTGTTTCATTTCAAGTATATTTTTTTTACCCATTTCTTAGAATATAAAAATTGTTTAAATTTTTTTCATATAAACTTAATTGAACTGGGGTATGTTAATGCATTATGTCATTTTCTAGGTACTCTAAAGATGCCTTAGTCATTCAATATTTTCAAAAAGTCTAACTTAGTAAATAAATTAAGGGTAGAATAGGTAAAAAAAAATTGTCTTATCTTGGATTCTCAAAATTGACAAGTAAAAATGAAAACCAAAATGAAAATTTTTTAACATCTAATTGTGAACGGAAAAAGTATTAACATCCAGTGAAATCCAACAAATAGGATGATAGATCAAAATTTTAACTAGTCATCTTCGCCCGAAATACCACGTCTACAACTATATCTAGATAAGTAGGGACCACTATTTTAAGTGGGACGACTCCTTGTCCACATTTTGATAAGTTGATCCATGAAATAATTACTAGGAAACAGGAGTAATTAGGAAAGAGGAGGTGACAGGTGGCTAATCTAATGAAATGGGTAGACTAATCAGAAATCCTAAATATCCGGCAGATGCATGTGTCATGATTTTGATAACTTAACTATAAGGCTAGTCAAGATAATCATGATTTGATGACTTAACGAGGACAAAGCAAAACGCGTTTAAGTACATCACATTAATTTCAATCTCTCAATGAAAAGATACACCATAGTTTAGATGATCATATCAATTATCATGCTTTATCATAATTTTTGGTTGATAAATTAAGATCGAATCATTTATGCATAAAAAATGTCTTTTAACTTTGACCTCGATCAATATAAGTAAACATTTAAATTTGTAGAAAGTTGTATAAATAAACACATGCATTCTACGTGACATAATATAAAATAATTTGAATGTGTCTCGATCATGTGAATTGACATGTAGAACGACGTGTCAACAAACAATATTGGATCAATTTTTAAAAAAAATATGCACATCATTAAATATCTATTTTGACAGAAAATCATAGATTCGCGTGCAGCACTATTTATAAGTCCATCCGACCTATTCACGATCCCAAAAAAGTCCATTTGAAATCACTGTAAGTTAATAACTCCACCTGCTTGATTATTGGATTATTATGTGTGCGTCTTATCGTTAGAAGAATCAATATTTATATTCCTGCTTATTCTTTAATTTATGTATAACTTGAATCCGTAACGTATCGTGGATTGATGATCGAAATGCTCAACCACTTGATCAACAAGTCTCACTTGTCAATTATTATGTGTAAGAAACTTTTCTTTTCTTTTTTTGCATGGATCAACATGTAATTCAATCATTTAAAGAAAAAGGTATGATCATATGGTTTGTTTGGTTGTAAGTCTGCTTCTTTAATATTTACTACAGTAGAAGCTACTATATATTCTCCATGTACGTACGTACAAGGCTTGCAGCCTTAATTCCCTATTTATGTGTCTTTTTCAAAAACGAATAACAAGAAAATATTCCTAACTTGCCAAATCTATATATAAACGCACTTCTTGAATTACATACTTTTATTCAAATTAATTATATTTTATGCCTTAAAGGTACCTAATTAATGGTGAGCTAGTAAGCTAGTGCGTGAGATATCATGTACGTTTAATTTGTTTGAAATTGATACATAATCGTACTTTTTACGATCTATTTGATCATTCTTAGAAAATAAGAATTGTTTCTATTTACTTCTGATTATAAGCATCTTGAAGAAGATATAACTTAGTAATAGTTTCTTAGTTATGTCAAATTTTCTTTATTTAAATAAGAATAAAATCAGATTATTTATTTTGGAAAGGAGGGGGTATACGTAATATGAGTAATACTTTTTAGAAGATAGGCTGAGAACATTTCTGACATGTCTCTCCTATCTTTCTTTATTTTTTTCAGTGTGAAAAGGATTAAAGCAAGTAAATGTTATGAGATCACATGATTAATTAATCTCAGAATCTTGCAACTCTTTCTTGCGGATAATGAGAGTAGGGGACCATCCTATAAAAGATTATATTTGCATCAACAGTGGCGCGGAGCCACATTTACTTGAGGGATGTTATTCGACATCTCTTCGTTGAAAAATTACATTGTTTTATATTTAAATTATTTTTTTTAGTTTCATATCTAAATTATTACGAGTTTGAGTTTCATACCTAAACTATCACTTATTAGTTTGAGAAACACACTTCTATCTTTTATTCCACTCTCACCATGTGTGTGTACTACACTCTCTCTTTTATTTCTCAAACTAATAAGTGATAGTTTAACTATGAAACTCACACTTTTAATAGTTTAGATATGAAACTCAAAAAAAGAGAATAGTTCAGGTGTGTTTTTGACACTTATCTCTATTACATATTAATATCTCTTTGACTTCTACATGATTTTACTTCTTTAAATTATATGACACCCTTCGAACAAAATTCTAATCAGACTAATACCAATATTATTAGTCCATCAGTATGTTTGAGACTACACAATATTAAATAAACATAACCATGTAGATCATATAATCCGCTCCTATTATGATATATCGAAGCTAGTCTTCTTTCAAGTTCCATTTCACATTTTTCAATTTCCTAGCAACTGTAAAATCTCAACTTTATAATTAATATTAAAACCGTAGCCTTCCTTTTCAGCTCATCTGCACACATTGGAGTCCTTTCGTTGACGATTAAGGAAAATAATTCAAGGATGAAATATAAAGTATATGATATATATTTCACCATTTATTAAAATAAGGATTTAGTTATTTATATAAAAGGTGGAATAGCTATAATTTCATAAGATATTTTTATCTATTACCATCAACCAAACGATTGCCCATTACCATTATAGTTGCCATTTTGTATTTAATAGGTAGTTTACCTTACTTTTTAGCTTAATTAGTTATCTCACTTGTTACAAACAATTACATGATGGTAGAGTCATCCTATATATTGTCACTACATAGAAGTTAAATTCCTGTTCTTTATGCAGTGTGAGTTTGCTAAAATATAATCTTTATTTACTTGCAGCTATTTATATATAAACTTCTTTAAAAAGTTTTGAAAATAAAAAATGGACATCCACTGTTCAATATATTCATAAAAAAAGTAAAATCGAACAGTACTACTGGGTCATAGTCATGCCATGACAATATCACCCCCCCTCCCCCCCAATTAAATCATTTTTACCCCTCATTGTGCTTTAAAAATCAAATTCTCCCATCAATTTTAAATAATGATCAAATTTTATCATTATCCTAATTTACTTTAGTATAGAACATTATAAATTAGCTTATATAATTAATTCCTATGTTTTACTTTTTTCGTCCAAAAAATAATATTTATATTTTTATAAAAATTTATTATATAAAATTAAAAAAAAATATATATCATAACTTTTAAAGAAGTGAAAAAACTAAAAATAAAAAGATATAATGCGCATATTAAAGATTTAATTAAGAAAAGAAGAAGAAGAGAGTGTTTCATTATTATTTAAAACTGAGAAGAGAGTTTGATTGTTAAAGCCAAAAAGTGAAAGGTGAAACCCTTAAATCAACTAAAAAGTGATTTTGTCTGACTCATGATGATGTGGATGGAATACAAGAGTTCAAGACTAGTAGGGAAAGACTCTTGACCAAAGTATTGGATGAATACTTTATAGCTCTAAATCCTAATACTAATAGGAAGCTAATTGAGAATTTAATTTTTATTGATTTTATTTTAAAAATTACAAATTCATATCTTTTAATTGTTGCAACTTGAGTGCACTTTCACATTTTTACACATCAATGGATGTTTTCATGGAAATGAATTTGAATTCATATCAAATATTAACTAGTTTGATTCTCATACTTTGGATCAAGACAAAGTGACAGACAAATTGAAACAGGGAGAAAATAACTTGTTTTAGTGTGAATGTGGTCGGATTTTGGTGGGGTCATTATTGTGGAAATTTGGGGTAAGCCTAGACAAGCTACATATCTTTCGGTTTTCATATTTTTTTTTTGCAACTTTTTGCTTCTCCATAGCCTATAAAACCTCATTGAGGCTACTCTAATTTTACTCTACACAAACTTATCATTTTCTTCATATAGACTCTTTAGCTGGTCTCTGTTACTGGACTGTGATCACTCAAATTTTGCAACATCTAAACTGTTTAGGCTTGTTGGTACTAGAAAAAACATCCCTTTTTTAAATTTTGACAAAGGCATTTTTTGCCTTGTAGGATTCTAATTCCACTTGAGTTTCCTTTCAATTACAATTTCAAAGAACTTTTATTGGGGGTGGGGAGTTTTGTGCAAGAAAGATAGTTTTGAACTTTTTTGTCCCTGGAAGATGATTGTGTTGTCCCAGGGGTGCATTTTGTGGAATTTTATCACAATTCTTGAGACAAAATTCTGTGTAGCCAAAAGTTTTTATTTTTGGATATTTCAAATTTTCAATAGGTACAGTTTAGGCACTTAGCTAAATCTTGATATTGCTTTTGTTGAGGTTTCTGCCTGGTCTTTTGTAATTTGTGTGTTGTTAGCACTTGGAAACATTTACTTTGATGGCAGGAATATCACTTCCTCCAGGATTTCGTTTCCATCCAACTGATCAAGAATTGGTTGGATATTACCTGAAAAGGAAAGCTGATGAACTTGAAATTGAGTTGGAAGTCATTCCAGTAATAGACTTGTACAAATTTGACCCATGGGACCTTCCAGGTATACATTCTTGATCACTTTTTTCTCTTGAAAGAATTTAGTTAAGTATTGGAAATATATACTCCGCGAGTTGTGCAAACATATAGATCATGTAGCCTCACATAGATTAGGAAGAAAGTTCATGGTAGACATGTCATTCTACATCACACCATAGGGGTGCGGCGCTCCCTTGGATCCTGCATGAATCTGGGATGCTTTGGGCACCAAGCTGCCCTTCTCACGGTGGACATGTCACTGCCTTGATGTATGATATTTTCATTTGATAGGTTATGTTGGTGGAGCGAAAAGCTAAGAAATAGTGCTTTTGCTGTTTCACGACAATTTGAACTGAAAATGAAATGTTGCTTTATAACTCTTCTTTTTGTTGGTCACAAGATGGAGTGCTCTGTGGGGCATCTCTATTTTCACACACACACCCTAACCACATATCAAAAAGACAAAAAAAACATGTCTAAAAGCAACAGAAGTTTCTTGTTTTAGCTGGTTCACACGTCTTGCTTATTCTGAAGTTGGTATTTTGGGATACTGATGACAGAGAAATCTTTCTTACCAAAATGTGACATGGAGTGGTACTTCTTCTGCTCTCGGGACAAGAAGTACCCGAATGGCTCACGAACCAATCGAGCCACTAATTCTGGATACTGGAAAGCCACAGGGAAAGACAAGAAAGTTGTCTGTAAGCCTGCAGTTGTAGGATACAGGAAGACACTAGTTTTCTACCGCGGAAGAGCTCCTCTTGGGGATAGAACTGATTGGGTAATGCATGAATATCGTCTCTGTGATGATGTTTCACAAGGCACTCCTAGTTTCCAGGTAATTGACAAATCTCAACATGAAGTTCTTCAACTTAATGAAAAATGCAAATTTAAAAAACATGACCATAATATAAGTTATATTTAAATATCTTCAGGGGTCTTTTGCTCTTTGTCGTGTCATCAAGAGAAAGGACAACATTTCATCGAAAACAAGTGATGTTCATGGAGGAACAGCCTTTAAACAGGTTGAATGCAGTTCAAGCATCGAAGGTTTTACCTCAGCGGTAGCCTTAAATGAACCCCTTGTCCTTTCTGATGACATGCCAACACCAGCTACATACGTGTCCAGTAACAGCAACAATTCAACTCCTGTTAATTCTCCTTATCAGACAACACGAATAGAGAACTACGACTCTGCAATGGGTAGTGATGCTGCAAACCTCTGGATGTCTCAGAATATGGTTCTTGATCCTTCAAAGGTATTGATCTTGTTCCTTTTTCTCTCCATTGGTTCATGTTTTTTCTATGAGCTTCATACTAATATTTTGGTGGCTGGATATAGGAATGTCCTCAAGGAAGAAGTATATCTGGAAACTATCAGCATGTGCTCTCAAACTCGACTTTATGGCATCCAAGTGATAATTATGACTTCACATCGAGTTCATCATTCCGTTATTTTAGTGGAGAAGTTGAACTTTCTGGTGATCTCAGTGGCTATGGTTGTGTATCTCCCTTCTCAGTCCATGGAAGCTACATGGAGTTCTATGGCGACAAGGATATTTCATATAAAGGTTATAACCAGAACGACTTATTGGTCAATTCAAATCTCTCCTGATGAACATTGGGATGAAATAGGTTGGGTAATGAAAATGGGATTTTGGGAGATTTTATTGGTGTATGGTCACAGTAAAATATAATATACGTAGTCTCATGTAAGAATCTACTAAAAATAGGTCAATGCAACTGAGTGTGCTACCAAAATAATCTAAAGTTGTTCTCCGAGACAACAGCTTTTTAATGTCTGTCTTAGAGTCATTCGATATTATAATATTATCTTCGAGTTTGGTTTCCTAAGTTCAAATCTAGCTGGTGTTTTGTCATTGAAGTATGAGATACCCAGTGGCAATCATTTTAATGATCCCAGAGGGAAATGGTCAAGTTAGTAGCTGGACCTCTCAGTTAGAATTAAACCTCCTTTGTATTCCTGATATGTCTCAATGTTCTCATTCTGATCAATTCCATGTATGAATTTGTTACCAAGAACCAAAATTTAGGTGTGTTATTGACCATAACTCGTATATTTATTATTAACTTCTTACGGAAGTACTGATGTTCATCAGCAGTACTTCCTCTGTAGCATCTATTGATTCCTCCCTTTAGCAACTATTGGCTGCATTATTCAAAGTAATTGAACTGTTTCAACATATGTGACCAAGATATAAGGAAAAGCAAATTGTTTGAAGTTCTAAAAGAGTGATTTGCCTGCTGATAACTGGATAACTAGCTAGCCAAATGCACCCTGAGATTCATATGCCAAACTTGCTAAATTGTAGTTTGACAATGGCCTTGGTAGTTTCCCAATAGCTATATGCAAATTTAGACTCAAATATCTATAATCATAAATTTGGACTTTGTTTTGACTTCAACTCAGGAACTACTACTGAGAAGCCCCTTGTATCAGGAGAACTGCGACTCTTGGCTAAACTATTTTGCCAACATACAGGCAGAATTTAGACTCAAGTGATCTCCAAAAAGTTTACACATCCTCAACTTATTTGCATTATAGAGACTTTCTTGATATGATTGTGATAGTACCAACTTCCAAGTAATCATGATCAAGAATCTATAGCAAATGACAGAGAAGATAATGCTTTAGGGAACACAAAAGTAACAAGCAAAGAATACAAGAAAGCAAGTTAGTAAAACGGTTGTTGAACTTTGTAACATCATTTTCATAGGCACAACATATTAAAATTTAGTAAGATGGCAAATGCAAACGAAAAGGTAATGAGTAGTTGCCCATATATTGGGAAATTGAAGGTATATTTCCACACCAGACGTGTCTGTAACACCTTCAGGGTGTTGAAGAAACTTTCTTTTTCTTGATGCATCTGTTATCTGAAACCCATTGCTCGACTAATTACACTTTTGTGCTCTCTCACTTCTTCTAACATTAAACAAATCCATTTTATGCAACTGTTGTTTGAGTAATAGAGTGGAAGGTAAAAGTTTTCAGTTATATTCATCTTGTGCTCATGACAGTAATATCTAATTCATAGAACATGATCAATTAAGAGTACTTCACGAAATCCTCAAGAATAAACAGTAATTATTCTTGCATTGGACACATCTGATGCTGAAAGGAATCAAGGTAACTTAACTGATGAAGTTGCTAAACCAATCAAGAAAATACAAAAGCAAGCCACATTAAAGTGAGAATCAACCAATTGATGCTTTGTATCTCTTTGAACTCAATTTCAAAAGATGTCCTCCAAACTATTCCTCCTAACTAAGCTTTAGAAAAGTGAAATCAAAAGTTCAGAAGCCATTAACTCAAAAAGGGAAAGAAAGATAGGTACACTAACTGATTAAACATTCCTTTCCCGCCCCCTATTAGTTCAGACATAATACCATAGGTAGCTAGAGAGGAATCAACGAAGCGTGTGGCCCCTTTATCACTAAGCAAATAGTCTCTCAATAAAACCATATCTCCTTTTTGGACTTACCTATGTTTTCTTTAGTGTACTCTTTTTGGCCTCTGCTTTAAAATAACGCTCCACTAGTTGGTCCCATTGAAGAATGATGGCAATATAATTAGTTACTAATAGAAATATCTCCATCAGTAGCAAACTGGGAACATAGCAAGCCAAGAAAGTATAATCTCTCAAAACTAGCTACTCACAACAGGGGTGAATACACATAATACTGAGGACGAATACACCCTTTGTCAAAAAACTAATATTTTACATGTTTATATATTACTGAAAATATAAATGTACCGGGTCCATACATCAGCACGGACATTTTTTATACATTACACTGCAGTACGATGATCGAAAGGCTTCTATGTTTACGGACATCTTTGAAAGCCAGTAGTAACACGCGAGGTGCAAAGAAGCGTATGTGTTTTCTAACTTGATTACTTTGGCAATCCTTTGTTGGTCTATAGCCAAAATGTGCATGCATCACTGGCTCACAGACCATTTCTATCTGTATAGAAGGATCTATTTATATTGGTAAATGATGTTATGTGCCTTCTTATGATTACTTTTGAAATCTCTAATAAGTGAAATAAAAGTTGAGAAAATTAAGAAACTAAATTTGGAGGAAATATAGAATATAAAATGCATAATTCATAGATAGACACTTTAACTTAACCTCCACTGGAAGTGGAACAGCCAACTTTCATTGTGACTATCTAGATACTTCAACTCATCACAGGTGCTTCTCCTCAATACATTAACTTTGAAAATGCATATTTAGACATCTTTAAGGGGGTGCATTCTCAAAGTTGGGGTGTTTACGAGGCCAACTTAAACCAAGAACCTGGTTAATTTTGCAGATCTCCATAACAACTATTGAGATGGCGAACCATTCTTGACTAAATTATTTTGCCAACATTTATCAGCTGACTTATTACAGGCAGAATTTAGATTCAAGTGATCTCTTAAATGTTACACTTCCTCAACTTATTTGAATTATAGAATTATCTTAATATGATTGTGATTATTCCAACTTCCAAGTAATCATGATCAAGAATCTATAGCAAATGATGCAGAGAATATTGCTTTAGGGAACACAAAAGCAACTCACAAGCAAAGGATACAAGAAAGAAATTTAGTAAAATGGTTGTTAAACTTGGTAGCATCATTTTCATAGGCACAACATATTGAAACCTAGAAAGATGGCAAATGCAAACGGAGAGGTAATGAACAGTTGCCCATATATTGGGATATTGAAGGCCTATTCCCACTCTTTCAGGGTGTTGATGAAACCTTTTTTCTCCTTGAGGTATCCCTTATCTGAAACTCAATGCCTGACTAATCACACTGTTCTGCTCTCTCACGCCTTCTGACATCCAACAAATCTATTTGATGCAACTGTTCTTTGAGTAATAGAGTAGAAGGTAAAGGTTTTGAGTGATATTCATCACGTGCTCGTGACAGTAATATCTAATTCATAGATAATGATCAACAAAGAGTACTTTCACGAAATTCCCAAGAACTAGAGTAATTATTTCTTGCATCTGACACATCTGATGCTGAAAGGATCAAGGTTACTTAACTGATGAAGTTGTTAAACCAGTCAAGAAAAATACAAAAGCAAGCCACATAAAAGTGATAATCAATCAATTTCTGATTTATATCTCCTTGAACTCAACTTCAAAAATGTCCTCCAAACTATTCCCCCTAACAAAGCTTTAGAAAAGTGCAACCAAAAGCTGAGAAGTCGTTAACTCAAAAAGAGAAAGAAAGATAGGTACACTAACTGATTAAACATTCCTTTCCCACCCCCTATTAGTCCAGATATAATACCATAGGTAGCTGAGAGGAATCAACGAAGCGTGTGGCCCCTTTATCACTAAGCAAATAGTCTCTCAATAAGACCAGATCTCCTCTATGGACTAATACTTAGGATGAATACACCCTTTGTCAAAAACTAATATTTTACATGTTTATATATTACTGAAAATACAAATGTACCAGATACATCAGCACAAACATTTTTGATACATTACACCACAGTACGATGGTCAAAAGGCTTCTACATTTACAGATATCTTTGAAAGCCAGTAGTAACGCACGAGGCTCAAAGAAGCATTATGTGTTTTCTAACTTTGTTACTTTGGCAATCCTTTATTGATCTATAGCCAAAATATGCGTGCATCACTCGCCACAGACCGTTTCTATCTGTAAAGAGGTATCTATTTATATTGGTAAATGATGTTACGTGCCTTCTTATGATTACTTAATTCAGTCTTGAGTTGACATCTCTAATAAGTGAAATAAAAATTGAGAAAATTAAGAAACTAAATTTGGAGGAAATATAGAATTAAAATGCATAATTCATAGATAAGACACTTTAACAGAGCCTCCACTGGCCGTGGAACAGCCAACTTTCATTGTGACTATCCAGATACTTCAACTCATCACAGGTGCTACTCCTCAACACGTTAACTTTGAAAATGCATATCTAGACACCTTTGAGGGGGTGCATTCTCAAAGTTGGAATGTTTATTGAGCCAACTTAAACCAAGAACCTGGTTAATTTTGTGGATCACCATGGCAACTATTGAGATGGCCAACCATTCTTGACTAAATTATTTTGCCAACATTCATCAGCTTACTTATTTCAAGCAGAATTTAGATTCAAGTGATCTCTTAAATGTTACACTTTCTCAACTTATTTGAATTATAAAACCATCTTGATATGATTGTGATAGTTCCAACTTCCAAGTAATCATGATAAAAAATCTATAGCAAATGACACAGAGGATATTGCTTTAGGGAACACAAAAGCAACTGACAAGCAAAGGATACAAGAAAGCAAGTTAGTAAAATGGTTGTGGAACTTTGTAACATCATTTTCATAGGCACAACATATTAAAATCTAGAAAGATGGCAAATGCAAACGAAGAGGTAATGAGCAGTTGCCCATACATTGGGATATTGAAGGCCTATTCCCACTCTTTCAGGGTGTTGATGAAACCTTTTTTCTCTTTGAGGTATCCCTTATCTGAAACCCACTACCTGACTAATCACACTGTTGTGCTCTCTCATTCCTTCTGACATCTAACAAATCCATTTGATGCAACTGTTCTTTGAGTAATAGAGTGGAACGTAAAAGTTTTTGAGTGATATTCATCATGTGCTCGTGACAGTAATATCTAATTCATAGATCATGATCAACTAAGAGTACTTTCACGAAACTCTCAAGAATTAAAGAGTTATTATTTCTTGCATCTGACACATCTGATGCTGAAAGGAATCAAGGTTACTTAACTGATGAAGTTGTTAAACCAATCAAGGAAAATACAAAAGCAAGCCACATAAAAGTGAGAATCAATCAACTGCTGTTTTATATCTCCTTGAACTCAACTTCAAAAGATGTCCTCCAAACTATTCCTCCAAGTAAAGCTTTAGAAAAGAGTAACCAAAAGTTCAGAAGCCATTAACTCAAAAAGAGAAAAAAGATAGGTACACTAACTGATTAAACATTCCTTTCCCACCCCCTATTAGTCCAGACAAATACCATAGGTAGCTAGAGAGGAATCAACGAAGCGTGTGGCCCCTTTATCACTAAGCAAATAGTCTCTCAATAAGACCAGATCTCCTTTATGGACTAACCTATGTTTTCTTTAATATACTCTTTTTGGCCTGTGCTTTAAAACAATGCTCCACTAGTTGGTCCTATTGAAGAATGATGGCTATATAATTAGTTACAGTAAATAGAAAACATCTCCATCAGTAGCAAACTGAGAACATAACAAGGCAAGAGGTATAATCTCTCCAAAAAAAGCTACTCACTGTAGCTGCTAGCTTACAGAAGCAGTGAATACACATAATACTAGGGGTGAATACCCTTTGTCGAAAAAATTAATATTTTACCTGTTCATATATTACTGATAAAATAAATGGACCTGATACATATATCAGCACAGAAATTTTTTACACAACAGGCAACCAGAGTACGATGGTCAAAAGGCTTCGATTTTAACGGAGATTTTTTAATCCAATAGTAACACACGAGGCACGAAGCAGAGTCATGTGTTTTATCACATGGTTACATAGGTGATCCTTTGATCGTCTATCGCCAAAATTGTGCATGAATCACTGGCTCACAGACCATTTTTATCTGTATGTATAGAAGGGCTATATTTACGTTGGTAAATGATGTTATGTGTCTTCTTATTATGATTACGCAATTCATTCATCAGTTGAAATCTCTAAGTGAAATAACTTGAGAAACGTTAGAAACTAAATTTTGGAAGAAACAAAGAATATATAGGCATAACATATAAATGGTCACTTTTAACTTGGCCCCCATTGGCAGTTGAACACCCAACTTTCATTGTGACTATCTAGATACTTCAACCTGTCATAGGTGCATCTCGCAAACATCTTAACTTTGAAAAGGCACATGTAGACACCTTTAAGGGGGTGCATTCTCAAAGTTGGGGTGTTTACGGGGCCAACTTAAATCAAGTAAAGGTGTCTTAGATGTGCATTTTCAAAGTTTGGGGTGTTTAGTAATTGACAGTTGATGCCAAATTAAGTCGTCTATCTATGTATCATATCTGTTGCAGTCCATTTTATACAGAAAAAGTGAAATTTACATGGCTGCATCGTGTGATCTAGTATAGTCTGATACATACTTTCTTTAGTCACGTCAAGAGATCAATCAGACTTTTAATTAGTTTTTCCGAAGGCAATGACATCCATTTTTGTCAAAAAGACCAAAACTTTCATGGGAAACATGAATCAATATAAGCTAGCAATTTGAGGACTACAAAAGACAAGAACTTCATCAATAACAGCCTTAGATTCATCTCCAAATAATGACTCTTTACCATCAGGCCTTTTAGCATAAGAAAGTCCCAATCTTGACTTAGCTTGCCTTAAATCACCAATACCAGAATTCGTATCAGGTCCAGCAAATCCACCCATGACAGGAGCCAATGGAGGTCCAATTAGCAATCCATCAGCACCAAACTGCGGCCCTCCTCTAGCATAATCAAATAGGGCAGCACCACTTCCCCCTACTTTAGGCAAGATTATTGGTTGTTCATCATCATCATCCCAATAAAAGAGAAACGCATCAAAAGTATCGTAATAATCATCTGTACTTCTGTAGCCTTCTGGATTAAATGCTCCAAACTTAAAGGCCTTTGTTGTGTAGCCAATGATCACACATGGTCCTTTGAAATCAGATCTGTTATGGAATTCAGTTGCACTAAATCCATCCACTGATGCCTTATAGCAGCATTTCAGTTCCTTTCCTGCTTATCAATCATCAGCCAAATTATAAACTTTTTAAACATATCTCAAACTCTTTGTCAGGCAGATCTTGTTGGATCTAAATAAAGTGTGAATTGGGAAATGGAGAAGGAAAGACAAAAAAAAAATGTGGGAACCAATAAGGGAGATGAAGAGTATATTAGGATACACTTCCTCGAGTCAAGTAAAGGAACCCCTCGCGCCGTCGTCGAGGTACAGTGAGGGAATTAAATTCTTTAAGGACACACAGTGAATTCTATGGACTCAGATTGTTAAACGTTTTCGTATTCTGTCTTTTCTATTGCAAATTCTATATGGGAAAAACAGATCTAACAATAGTATGATTCTCAATATTGAACTCAGTATAATATCTATTTTTCGTGTCAACAATACTGAGTTTGGTTGAAAGCTAGGAGTTCGACATAACTCAATAGCTCCAGTCAAAATTATGCATTTTAATATGTATGAATAACTTATCTGAAATCCAATAACCTAGTAAAAAAAATCAGAACTCAAACTCAAAAAACTGGCTCCACCATTGCTTAGATATATATTTTAGAGTTTACTAGCCTAATTATATTGAGAATTTACCATCGCTAAATTATGGATCCGCCTCCAAGACTCTTCTTTCTTTTTTCTTTTTCTATTTGAGATGAATAACTATCATGTAAAAGAGAAAGAAAGAAGTACCTTTCAAGAATGTTTTGGTGAGGATGGAAGGAGGAAAAGGAAGATCAAGATCATGGTATTTGAATTGTGGCTTATCATCACTACTCTTGTTATTTCTCCCAAAATTCCACTTAAATAAGCTCCTTGTACAACATTTATTACTAAAACAAGGAGTGGATATAGAATTTAGTATTGCTATAGAGCAACTCATTTGAATATGGCTGAAACTGAGTGAGCACTATCCTTCCCTCACTTCATACATAACCTTATCCTTAACATATGTGGAGCCATGAAATTTGAAATTTGTGTTCTACTTTTTAACAATTAACATATAAATTAATTCATTGTATCAGTTTTTTAGTTTTAAAAAAAAGTGCCATCTTATTGAAACAAAACCTTTTTTATCTCTATGATTTATGTACAAGTACTTAATCATAATCTAATTTTTAGTAACTTATTTATGTACGTGCAGTATTATCTTTCGTTTTTATTATTTTAAAATAAAATAATAAGGCTTTCGTGCAGCTGCTGTGGTCTTGTTTGTTGCCTTATTTTTCTTAACTAATTTAGTTGGCTCAAAGCGTACAACAAGGGTCCTTAGCTCAGTGGTAGAGCATTTGACTGCAGATCAAGAGGTCACCGGTTCGAACCCGGTAGGGCCCTTCTTTTGAAGTCATTTTATATTTTTTTTTTTACCCGGTTGGAACCTTCTTTCTACTTTATAGTTAAATTGTTGCTAAATTAATACGAATTTGTAGCTAACAAAAGGAGTATAATATTTTGTAGTTAACAAGAAAATAAGTTATTCATGTATAAATTAATATGAATATGATATTTTGTTTGCAATTTAAAATTTTGCATAATTAATAGGAGTACATTTATAAGTTATGAGCAATGGCAGAGCCACATAGTAATTAGGGAGTTCATTCGAACCCTTTTTGGTGTAAAATTATACTCATATATAGTAAAATAATTTTTTATCTATATATGATGGATGCCGACCACCTTCGATTAGTTTGTGTGTCTTCTCCTTAAAATTTTGACTCCCCTAAAGAAAAATTTGGCTTCGCTACTAGTTATGAGGAAATTATTAATATATTTTATTATAAGGAATGAAAGATGAAATAGCTAATACACTCACATAAACAACCCTGAGAAATTATAATGCCCTTCTTTATTAATATTTTTTCTTCTCCCTAATTAAGATCCGCTTTTTTGTGGGTTCTATATGATTTGAGAATTTTAATTCATTTGTTCAAATATCAAAGGATAATCATCATTTTCTACACTCAATTTACCCTCTCTTATCAAATGTAAATCATGACAAAGGCAAAAATATCACTCCTTAAGAATTAATATACTGAATGCACGTGCACTCACTGCTTATATATTTTGATAGAATCATCACAGAACAACTCGTGTACATAATTTAATTTTAAACAAGGTGTATAAAATTGTAAGCAAGATAGAAGTATTATATCATTTCAACCTTGAAAAAGAGACGATGAAAGTAATTAAATCCTCACTAACTAACATAATAGTATCTACCAAAAAAGTGACTAGAGAAAAAAAAAAAGTGTCAATCTGCTGCTGTATGAGAGGAGGGGAACTCATCTCCCACTCTAGGATTATTATTATCACAATTTACATTAATAACCACATCACCATCATGGCTATATTCCTTGAAATGAGCTACCCTTCCCAATTCTACTACTTGTTCTATAACAAGGTCAAGTCTTGCAACTATCTCAACTAGCAAAGATGCAAAGGCTGCAAATGGTAGGGCCTCCAAAAACTCCAGGCTAGTAATGCCAATCTTGCTTAATGTGGGCTTCAAAATCTTTTTATCACCCTCTTTCAACATTAAGTCATGGTCGAGTTCAACACGAGCACGGCCCTCATTATTTACAGAGACTACAAAATCTTTACCTGATTTCTGCCTAGTGGCTAATGTTGCTAAGGCTAAAAATATGTTTGTATCACTATTAGTGCCAAGAAAGAGTCTTGGTTGGGATTTTAAGGCATCAATGAGGCCTTGTAAGGCTTCATGGACATGGTTAGATTGGACTTGTTGGCAGTATTGGCGACGATTTCTTATGCTATCGCCTACTTCCTTTAGCACCTTTGTCACTTCTCTGGCAAGTCCATTGCATGCATCTTTAAATAGTAATCGAACTGCTTGAGGAGTCTACAAAAATAATTATCAAGAAACACATTTAATTAGGAAAGTAATTAAAACTTAACAGTCACATTTAATTTAATGTAGAGATGTAACACGTTATAAGATATATACTTCCATTGTCCAACAACAAACAGTTGTCCACTACTAACTCGGCACATGGATTAATAAGTGGTAAATAAATCACACTAATTAAATATATATAAGTCATTGAAAATGAATACTATTTAATAACAAGGGTAAAATACACACAAAATGATAAATTATTCATTGATTTTATAAACTGGACAAATATTGTTAAACATTCCAAAATAGTATAATGAACAAGTACAGATGGACAGAGGAAGTATAGTTACGGCAATAATTTAGAGGAAATATTCTGGAAAACAACTCCAAGAAGGAAATTAATTAACAATATGGTCAATGATATTGCATTTCTAAATACAACAACTTAATATATCTAGTGTAATCATATACGCAATGAGATCTTTAAGAGGATAGAATGTACATAACTCTTAGATAGAGAGGTTATTTTCAATGTATTTCTAAATCTAGTAATTAAAACAATTTCTTACATGAAGAACTCTTTAGATTTCTAAAAAAATCAACAGATTGTTTGTTTAGCCTTCTTTAGAGGCTAGTAGCATCACATATATAATGCTCTTCTTAACTTAGCTAGTGAGCACAAAAATTGGGCATAACATGTTGTACTCGACTTAAAGAAGACAAAATTTAAGCAGATTTCTAAATGTGGCAACTTTTTGTTGAGGTATTTTCTAGAGGTAAAAAGGATATATATCCTACAGCCTTTATGCAGAGGAAACTAATGGGCCTCGAGAATAGTCTTGAAAGTGATTAGCCTTAATATTAATTACCTCGATTTCAGTTTGCAGGCATCCATGTAGAGCAACTATTGTGTATCCAAAATGGCGAAGAACAGTCCCCAATTTAACATATTGCTGCCAGGAACTACTAGTACTTCTTAAATATCTTGGTTCCCAACTTGCATATATTGCCTGATCCAATTCACATTTAATTAATTGGATTAATTCTAATAACTACATTATTAAATTGTACACGACTTTGAGATAATTAATTCTGGATAGCTTACCGAAGTTTCATCAGATGATTTGGAATCTAAAACAGCCTTGTAAACTTTGTAAATGGGATCCTCCATTTCCATTGAATTCTCTCCCTCTTTTTCCTCTTCCTCATTAATATTATCGAAGTACTCGTTAATGCAAGCTGCATGGTTCAATTAGTTGAAACATCTCATCAATATATATAATTATATTAAAGGTTGATAGTGCGTTGAATTTAATTATATTAAAGTTTTTTAAGGAAATATAGACGTTTAAAAATATGAAAAATTACTGTGCTTGTTCCATTACCTTCAATTGATTTAGCTAAGCCGTCGAACTTGGCAACAGTCGATAAATGGAGGTCTTCTCCTGACCAAATTGGGAATACAAATAGGCTCATGAAGAGACAAATACCGCAGCCAATGACTATCGTGTAAAATCGTTCATGCGCAATCTTAAACACACTATCAACACGATAGCTTGACACTGCGATCAAATTGAACGTCAATAGAAATATCACCACACCATAATCGTAATTTTTCTTTATATGAGAGAAAAATCTCATGTACGTAGACATGGCTCCTGAAGAATATTAGAAATTAAATTAATTAGATCAAAAAACAAACCATTTTTATTCAAGTGAAAATCAAATAAAAGAAAGGGCAATTACCAACTAAAAAAACTGAGGTCCCAATGAAAACAGCATGAAATATTTGGCCAGATTCATTGGCTACCCGTTCAATCAAGAAAGCCAATAATCCTGCTAATAGTGTCCCCAGTCCTCTATTCAGCCCTTTATATAATGTTGCCCCTGTGTATCCAAAAATAATACGTGAATATAATTAATTCAATGGAAATATAAAAAATTAACAACAACACTTCAATCTCAAATAAGTTGAGACCAATTTAACAATACCATATTCTCCTCTTAAATTCATTTTAAGCCAATATTATAAAAATAAGAAGTATTACTGTTTATGTATATTTAATCGGATTTAAGTTTTCTATCAAATTATTTTTAACTATTGTAGTAGACAAGATGTCTTATTTCAAGATTATAATCTTACATTTAAAGGAGCTAGATCTACTTGTAAATATCGTTTAACTGACCTGATAGTATAAAAAATTATTTACATATACTTAGCCGAAGAGCATAGACATAAAGTAAACATAATTAGATGACTAATATAATGAATATGAAAATAATTACCTGTTGTGAATTCAAGAACAACGACGACAGTCATGACAGCCCAAATAGCATTTTCTCCAATGCCTTGGAACAATGGCTCCATCAAATATAACAAGGAGACCAATGACAAGGCCATTCCAACTTTTAGTGAGTGAATGACCTTTCTTTTATCTTCTTTCCCTACTTTCCAGATCTTTCTACATGTTAATCTTCCCAACCTCTTCATTTTCTCCACAACACCATTAATATTCAAGCAGCAACAAATGTTTTTTCCACTCACCTCCATTTCTTAAAGATGATGAAGTACTCTAGTTATATGAAGGCTATATATGCTGCTGGGATTTGGGAAATATCTTGGGACACCCCACCTTTATATATACAGAAACAAAGGTAGTATATGTTACTTTAAATAGAAGGTGCATTGAGCTTCCTAATCAAGTAAAAAATAAAATAAAAGAAGCAAAATGATTTTGGTGGAAAGATAAGTTTACCAATCAAATGATTAAGTGGTCCAATTTTAGGAGGTATGATAGTTGAATTAAGTCAAAAGAAACCAAAATTATTTAGACTAATTAGCCAGCTAATTAATAACACTGCAATCTGGCTGTACGTGTCATAATAAGCAAGTACAGCCGGTGCCTCTCTTGGTAAACCAAACTAATTTGTTTTCTTGCAGGAACTACAAATCTTTGACAACCCAATTCCAAAATTTTCACAATGAGTAATTCTATTTTTATCTTAAATTCAATAAATATATATGATTTGAATATATTCTATAAATATTACCTACTTCTTTCATCATACAAATAAAATGAATATTTTTACTTCTTCCACTAAGAAAACTAATTAATGTAGACCTTTGTTATTTATGCAGTGTCACACATTAGCAGATAGTAAAGTTTTGTTTTAAATGAGCTTCAAAATTGTTAGCTCGACCCTATTAAATTACAAGTTGAGCCAAAATACCCTTTCAGCCTAGTTCATATCGATGGCTATAAAAATCACGTGCATCATTATTTAGACGAACACTTAATCCTCCCATCTTTGGGGTTGGTTTTTGATTGTTCTTGTTTGTTAACTTTAACTAGCTAGTATATGTATTCTTGCGTTGCGCGAATATTTAAAATATAATAATTTTATAATTAAAAATAACTAATAATAATTATAATTCACTAAGTAATATATTTACATAATAATAAATATAAATTATTAACTTATTCATTTGAGCACATTAAATTAATATTATGAGTCCACAATTTAATTTTATATATTTAAATATTATTTTTGTAGCTATATCAATTACAATTTTAGTTTTATAATATATTAAAATTTTCCTAAGGATAAAATATTTTACTTTGATGAACATCAAATGCTTCAAATATTTTTATGTGTTTGTCCTTTATTCTTCTTATGCCATTTGAACTAACACTAAATTTAAATATTAACAATTTATTAATTATGATATTTCACATGAAATGTATAATATTATAATATTAAATAACATGTTAATACATTTATATATATTTTATTCAAAATTAAAGATTCAAAATATTCTTTAATATTTTAAATTTGTATAAAAATATCATAGAAAAATAATTTAAAGACAGAAATAATCTTAGTTAATATAATCACTATATTAGATTTACTCAAGAAACAATATCCCTAACAATTTATCTTTATTTTTATTGATATTTTGGAAAAAAAAATTCTATATTCATAAATGTATACATACAATTTTTCTCTATTTATTTGGAATTGGATATAAGGATTAGTAACAAAGTGAAGATAATAATATAACTAACAGTAACATAATGCAAAAGAGAAGATTCTCAAAAGCACAAGAACAAATTTAGAATTGACATTACTTTTGTTGTAATAAGAACATAATTCTTTAATGCCTCCCCTCCTGATAAATTTCTTTGCAAATATTGAAATCAGATTCAAGAAAATCTTCATAATCATGTATTATGTGATAAATATTTATGCTGAAATTGTATAAGAATGACATTACATAGCCATAAATGTATATATAAATGTGTCAAGTGCATATGAGAGAATTAGAGAAATCATAGCATATTTGGTGATTTCTATCGTTCTCCTTTATTTGTTACATAAATGTGTCAAATATAGTTGAGAGAATTAGGGAAGTGGGGGAGTGCAGTTATTTATTTATTTATTTATTTATTTTACATGCAATCATTTTTCAGTTTTTAATTTCAATATTTCAATTTAAATTCAGATGGATAAATTTTAAAAAATAAGATTACTAAAAATAGATAATTATAAATAGATAATATAAGTTTATAATTGCCAAATTGTAGCAAGATTATCTTAAACATTTATCCTAAAAATAAATTGGACTTATTTTCAAAATTATTTAGAATTCTATTTTTTTTTAAATTTAATGATAAATAATGCTTTTTTGTAGTGTTGATATATATATATATATATATATATATATATACTAGTGGGGATAGTCCATGCTATTCACGGGCCCAATATTTTCACTATACAAAAATAATTTATTAAGGGTAATATTATAAAATATAATTGAAGTAGCTAAAGAAATAATTAATAGAAATA